>SJYO01014747.1:9311339-9506394 GCA_006410555.1 Capra ibex | reverse complement strand
GGGGGGGGGGGGGGTGGAGGAAAACAATATTCTTTTCGTTCTTGTCTTTCACTGGAGCCCTCGGTTTCCAAGACTGTGACTTAGTTTAGGGAAATCTGGACTTGACTGTCCGATCCGGACCGAAATCTAATGCAATAGTGTAGAATCTTGTCCGAACATACATGGAGTCCTAAGGGAGGTATATTTCTCGACCGCCAAAATGGGGACGACGGATAATTCAGTTCAAGACTACAGAACAGCCCTTACTTTCGGATAGTGTGTCTCCCACCCCCATTTCCCCTCCCCCGTCCCTTGTTGGTCGTCTTTACTTTTAATTTACACACCAACCACCGCTTGGGTAAAGACGATAAATGTTCCGACCAGTACTCGTCTAATTTTTATAATCCTTTAGCGAGAACCATTTAGTGTACACTAAAGGACTTTGAATATGTTTGTTGAGTAAAATATGGTACAATCAGGATAAATTCGATCTGTTTACTCCCAGAAACCTTTGGTTTCCGTAAAAAAAGATCGAGTCTACACTAGTCGTGTACATAAACATCCGGCGGTGGTAGTTTGAGTAAGGGTCTATGAACTCGTATCTTGAGGAGTAAAACACATAGACAGACCGTTCAACCTATTTGGACTCGATCAGTTCACTGGAGACACGCAGACAAAGAGGTTAGATTTTAAGACACCGGAATAAAGAGTCTACATCCCGTAAAAAGCAATAACCCGAAGAACTGAATTTCAGTTCGATAAACAATTGGGGTTGGAGGATTAAATAGGAAAGAGGAGTGGAGAGGGGAACCACTAGAATTTAAACAAAAGATTCAGACGCTCAGACAAAGACAAAACATTTATTTGAGTAAACATAGTGACTTAGTTAGACGACATGTAGACTTTGATTGTGTTGCAACGTTTAGTTGATATGGGGTGTATTTTATTTTTGAATTTTTTCAGTTCGATAACTATTTGTTCTAGGATGGTATATCGTGTCACTTTATATAAGTTATATGATATTATTTGGTATTACCTTTTCTTATACTTTTTCTTATATATACATATATTTTCATAATTATACAGGTAAACGACATGTAGTCTTTGATTGTATTGTGACTTTTAGTTGATATAAAGTTAATTTTTTTTATTTTCAATAACCGTCTCGAAGATTATTTCACTGTTCCGAGGTTACTACTTCTGATTTAAATTTTAAAGAGTCCCAGATCGTAAGACTGAAAGAGGTATCGTTCCGTGGGGAACGACCGGACGTTACTTATAAATACTATGTAATTCTGTAAGATCATCTCCCTGTGTAAATTTAGTTTTATAATACGATTGTTGTAGATCTTACTTTTATAAAGAACCTCCCATTTATAGGTTTCACTTTGTCTACAATTATTTCTTAGAGTTTTTCTAAAACCAAAACAGACCTATACCTGCCCCCGAAGGGACCACCGAGTCTGCTATTTCTTAGAGAAATGTTACGTTCTCTGGGCCCAACTTAGGGATCTAACCCTTCTAGGGGACCTCTTCCCCTACCGTTGGGTGAGGCCAGAAGAACGGACCTCTTAGGTTACCTGTCTCCTCGGACCACCCGATGTCGGGTACCCTAGCGTTTCTCGGTCCGTTCTGACTCGTTGATTGGGACCTTTGTACGTCCTGCCGGTTCTTATGTCCGAACTCCCGTGTCCGAGGGTCTAAGTCCGGACTACGTAAACACGATTACACGTTTTTCACTCTAAAATATAAGTTTATACCTAAACCTCGAGAAACGTTTTTTTTTTTTTTAGTCGGTCAAACCTTTACCGTTGTTAGTCAACTGACTCAGTGTCGGCGGAGTAATCTGGCCGGGACATAAGAGGTCCCCGGTGTTGACTTGTTGAGAAAGAGGGGGGGAGATATAAATCCCAGACCAGTGACGTCGTAGACTAAATGTTTGGGATTACACTTCAGTCCGTCAAGACACAAACCTACAGTCGAGAAGACGGAGGACCGACTCAGTGAAGTCTGTTGAATGAATTGACAGGACCCAAAAGAATTAAGGTCTTCCACTTCTTATTCAAGATGCGGTTTACGATATAACTACTGACTGTAGTGTGTACGTTTTAAGAACTGAGTAATTTATTTTTTTGTTATTTGGAAGTTTTTTACACAACGTAGAAGGGTAGAGAAGAAACCTCCCTTATCTTTACAATAATGGGAACACGGACGAACCAAAGGTTCACTCAGAAGCGACCCGACTCAATCTCAAAAGTACCAAAATCGAATTTTTTTTTTTGTGTCTTTGGAGAGACGGAGAGTCGGTGTAACTCACTTTTAATAGCGATTTTTTTCCCAAGGAGGTGGAGGTAAGGTAAAAAATTTTTTACAATACTATAAAAATTGTTATAATTATATTATTGTCATCGTACACAAATAACCCAATCAGACATAAAATACTGAATCATAGTTTAAATACCGAACAAAAATGGTCATGACAGTGATAATTAAAAACAAGGGTAAAAAAAGTAGCCGACCTTGTAACAGTATCCTGATAACGGACGGGCACTATTCGTCAGAGACGATAATAATAAAGTCCAGACGAATAGTTGTCAGTTGTGTAGAAGGGTTTAATAAAAAAAATCTTGTTGATACAATAGTCAAATTGCGAAACCAGTGGTTTCCCGGGGAAGGAACGTCGGTGAGCCCTCTTAAGACCGTACGATCCGAGATCTCAGTCTCTTAATCCCCTCGCCAGTCTTTCTCTCGACAGTGATGCTCTTATGGTACCCCGCATCTCTAACAAAAGTGTTATACTGAAATTCTATCCCTACATAGGACCAGAGCTGAGAACTGGATCGGGTCCGTTTGACGTTAGCCCTCGGTCCGGCGAGCACTGGGAACCTCCCCGACCAACTCTCTCTTCGTGGCAGACCCTTGAGGGTCCCTAGTCCCTGAACGGTCCGAGAGACTTATGCTGACGGTTAAACCGGACCAGAGTCGACTGACGTACGGGTCCTCCCTCCCCTGCCGTCATTATTTCGTCAAATCACCTCTTTCTATAACGAAGTTCGAGGGTTCCGAAGATCAGATAAATTACTGTTGTAATAAGTGAGTGTGTAGGTATGTGTGTGCGCGCGTGCGTGTGTGTGTCTGTGTCTGTGTCTGTGTGAGCGTGTGTGTGTGCACTTACGAGTATACTATTAGTCTTATGCATGTCAGAAACCCCGTCTCTTACTAACTACCGGTTTAGCCTTTCCAACGTCAACTTTCGATTCTAAGTCTACTAGGGTCCTCACTATTTTGAGAAGTCTCAAAAAGAAAACATTATTTTAGAGCCCCCTTGTAACCATCGTAGTGGGGTTGTCCGACGTAAACTTGACTCCGGACCCCATGTAACAGTCGGGGGATGCTGACCAATAGAGGCCGTCGAGAGGGTCCTGGAGCACGAAATTGACCCCCCGTGTCAACTAAGAACTACCACTAGGTTCCCCAGGTCCAGATTCTTAGGAAACTTTGAAAAGTCTCTGCTACGACGAGTGTATTAGGTTCAAGTACAAATATACATATGTTATACACTGTTCTATATGCACATGCAGTACAGTCCTATAATAAAATTTTAATCAAAAGGAGATAATTTTAAACGGTGACATTTTGTCAGTACAAGAAAAAAATTTTTTGTTTTTTGTTTTTTGTTTTTATGATGTTAAGACTTTTAAGTATCCTCTCTTTTGAGGGATTACCGTCCCTCTTAAAATACAAAAAATGCCACTGAGTCTATCATTTCTTAGACGAACGTTACGTCCTCTGGGTCCAAGTCAAGGACCGAACCCTTCTAGGGGACCTCCTCCTTTACCTTTGGGTGCGGTCATAAGAACGGACCTCTCAGGGTACCTGCCTCCTCAGACCCCGGTGTTACGTGTCCCAACGTTTCTCACCCTGTGCTGACTCACTCATTGTGAAGTAAACTTCTCGTTTATAGTTGTGGTGTAAAATGGTAATATCACTCTTTCTACGAAATATTACTTGTCCTTCTTCGTTTAAAATGGATTACGTCATTCTCTTCTTTGTAAGTGGTTCACGAATCTAACAAGTTCGCAGAGAAACACTTTAGGAGTCTTGGTGGGCCTTTCCTTCTCCTTAGTAACAAGGGTGGAATACCTCCTCTTATAGCTCCAATCGTACAGGTTTCGGTGTGTCAACCGTATACTCTCTCGATTCCCAAATTAAGTCTGAAAGTCCACAAGACAGAGATTAAAATGATTCGAAGCATTCAGGTGACAAACTTAATTAAATTATTTACGACTCTGGTAAAGATCGTTCAAAAAAAAAAAATTAAATTCGTGAACCTCGATGGAATTTATAAAATATGTGTCAAGATTATCTTCACGTAAAAAAATTTTATTTTTTATCGCCATGGAAAATTGTTATGTGTCTTTTTGGTATTATCTAAAAAAACGTTTCTACAGGGACGTTGAACTAACAAAGCCTCAGAGGTCCTGTCCATTCCTTTCATTTTGGTAAAGATTAGGTAAATTGGTCTCCCTAACAAAGAGAAGTGTAAAAGATCTTTAACTCTAAGTTCAAATTTCTAAACTAGATGTTTAAAAATTCCCTCTATTAAGTCAGAAAGGAGAAAACAATTTCATTGCCGTAGATGTTAACTGATTAATGTCCCTCTTAACCCGTAAGGTACTTCTAATTCCCGTTCGTCGATTAATGTGGGTGTTCACCGATTGTCGTCGATGTTAATCGACAAATATCCGCGTTAATAACCACGTCGGTTAAAACATGGGGTTTTATTAATGTCCACGTTTTAGAGTGTACGGCAATCTTTACAAGAGAAAGTCTTACGACCGGGACATCTACATCTAAAGAGGTAAATAAGAGGACCTATCTTTTTATTGGTCTTTAAATTTTAAATTCCACGGCTGTACCATAGTTGATATTTTGATACAAATTATTTAAATAAAAATACGAACTTTTGACATTTAAATGAAGTATATGAGATAATTATGAAATTCGTAATCTCTTTATGTCTTTATTTTTTTTGAATTTCCCCATTCAAAATAAAGCTGAAACACTCTTATTAAGTGATTAATCAAATTTTTATAAATTTTTGTACAAAACTTCATTCTAGTTTGATGTTGTATATGATTTTAATAACAATAACAAGGTTAAAGACAAGGTTAAACTGGAACTCCGTCGTAACTAAGTACCTGAGCTATTAATAAAGACCTTAAGGATTGTATAAAATCATAAAAGACCTACACACTTGAACCTTACAAAGGTCACACACACGAGTAACGAATTAGGACAGACAAAGCGCTAGGGTACCTAAATCGGACAGTCCAAGGAGACAAGTACCCTAAGAGGTCCGTTCTTATGCCCTCACACATCGGTGCAAGAGGAGGTTCACTAGAAGGACTGGGTCTCCGACTTGAGTAGAGAGCACAGAAGACGTAGCCATCCGTCTAAGAAATGGTGACTCGGTGGACCTTTCGTTTTATACTTCCATGGGTACCCATTAAGAGTTGGAAGGGTTGAAGGAACTTCAAACAAAGGACGAGACCCGTCGGATCTTTATGTCGATACTAGTCTTAAAGAAAAAACCGAGTCTAAACTTCGGTCACTGTCAATAGAAGTATAGAGAGGGGTTTATTTGTTTACATATGACGGTAGGGGTCTGTTTGTTGTTTGACATCTCTTTGTCATTTTTTAGTAATGACCTAAAAACTTCAAAGGAAAAACCGAAGACTTAATATTTTATTGTACTAAATCTTTTGAGGTTACCGATATAAAATTAGAAAAATATATTTGGTCCTCAAAGAATGAATTTTTTGGTTTCATAATTCATAATCAACGAGTCAGCACAGGCTGAAAAACGTTGGGGCACCTGACATCGGGCGGTCCAAGGAGACAGGTACCCCAAGAGATCTGTTTTTATGACCTTACCCAACGGCAAAGGAGGAGGTCCCCTGGAAGGGTTGACATGTATTTCCTCTGAAGTTTTCGTTTGTATAAAGTTTATACGGTACCTTACGACCTTTTTTACTTGAAACATTTGGTTTTCTCAGGTATTTAATTAAAAGATAAGTGGTTTCTCGTGCCTCTTCCTTTACCGTTGGGTGAGGTCATAAGAACGGACCTCTTAGGGTACTTGTCTCCTCGGACCACCCGATGACGAGTACCCCAGTGTTTCTCAGCCCGTGTTGACTCACTAATTCTTGTTCGTTTCTCGTGTGTCTAATATTATAATGATTGCGTTCAAATTTTTTGTTCGTTGATGACAGACCAATAGTACAACAAGGTAACGCCTCATAAAGTTAGTAATAAAGGAACCTTGGTGTCACGTCTGTAATTCGTCAGATAAGGCTCAGTTAGTGCTCCACAATAAAATTTTGACCTTACGGGAGACCAAAACAAAGTTTTCAGTTCGAGCCTTCGTACGTTGAATGATTCTAAGACTAAATAAAAATAAAAAATTATAAATAAAAATACATAAATACATAAACCGATGAGACCTAGAATCAACGTTGTACACTTGAGACTTAACGTCGTACGACCCCAAATCAAGGGGCTGGCACCTAGTTTGGGTCCGGGGGAGGTAACCCTCGTGCATCAGAATCGGTGACCTGGTGGTGCCTTCAGGTGACCAAATAAAGAACTGACATACAAAGGTCTTTAGTTAATTTAAGTACTTTTTAAGGTTTAGGAGAACAAACTTAGCGGATCTCTTTGTGAACGAACTAGTCATTTACCCCAATAAACGTCACTTGTCCCTTAAATCCCATTTTCTTATCCCACGAACCAGACCCACCTTTGTGTGTCGGTACTGGACTACCTCTACAACTCAGGATAGAGAGAGTAGAGAGAGAGACTGGAGGTCCTAGTCATTCCAGAGAAAGACCTCGGAACCCAAACTCAGAACCCACTTTGGGTTCACTCTGAACCCAAACTCGGGTCGAGATGGAGAATGATCGATATACCGGAGAACATTCAAGGAGTCGGAGAACCTTTGAGTTCAAAGGAATCGTTATTTTAGGTATTTTATCCCTAATATTAAGGAAGGGACACCCAGACGAGAATCTTCACTTTATTTAGTCACTTTCACTTCTTCCATCATCGGGTCATTACAGACAGAGAAACGTTGACGTACAGACATAGGACGGTCCGCGGAAACAGGTACCCTAAGAGGTCCGTTCTTACGACCTCTTCCAACGATAAAGGAAGAGGTCCCCTAGAAGGACTAGGTCTCTAACTTGGGTCCAGAGGACGTAATACTGTAGGAATTTATTCTTCCTATTTACAGTAATAGAGGTTACGAAGGGTGCAACGAGTCACCCACTTCTTAGACAGACGTCACGTCCTCTGTGTCCTCTACACCCAAACTAGGGACCCAACCCTGCTAGGGGACCTCCTCCTTTACGTTGGGTGAAGTCATAAGAACGGACCTCTTAAGGTACCTGTCACCACATACCTCTCGATATCGGGTATACCAACGTTCCTCAACCTGTGGTGACTTCGTTGACTCGTGAGTGTTAGATTCTTTTACTTTTATCATTTGTGGGATTTCAAGAGGATCTGAGTAAAAGAGAGAAATGTTTTGCAATAAGGAATATCGATCGGAACGAACACCGTGGGGTGAGGTTATGAGAACGGACCTTTTAGGGTACCTGCCTCCTCGGACCATCCGACGTCAGGTACCCCAACGTTTCTCAGCCTGTACTGACTCGCTGAAGTGAAAGTGAAAAGTGAAAGTACGTAACCTCTTCCGTTACCGTTGGGTGAGGTCACAAGAACGGACCTCTTAGGGTCCCTGCCCCCTCGGACCACCCGACGACAGATACCCCAGCGTGTCTCAACCTGTGCTGACTTCGCTGAATCGTCGTCGTCGTCGTCGTCGTCGGGATAAACCTAGTGATATTTAATCAAGTGAGTAAGGAAGAAACTTAAGTAAGTAATTAAATCATCGCCCCCCGCCCCCCTTGGTCATAGATTATGAATGTTGGGAATGACATACGATCCACGAGACATTTGGGGAATGCATACAATTAGAAATACTGGTGTGCACACTATCTACGAAAATACTCCGGGTAAAATGTCTATACTTTTGACTCAGTGTCTCTTCAATTCCTTAAACCTATTAAAGTGTGTCGATCTTTCACCATCTGGGTCCTAGACTTGGGTCATCAGACTTCTATGTAGTAGAGGATACAGATCTCACGAGTCCCCATTCAGGTCTGTATCTATGTGTTTTAGGTCTGTTTCTCTTCACAGAGTCTTAGAAAGAGACAATCTCTTTCCCGAATCGTCCAGACGGGTTACCCCTCTACAAGAGCAACACTTTCCACTGGAAAGGTTCGTACTATTAGTTAGTGGCGTCGACAAACAGCAGTTGAACAGTGGACAGAAAGTCCATCTGACGTGAGGGACTCCGAAGAAAGACGGACAACCGACGACGTGTGGTCAAAGACCACGAGTTATTTGTGAACCCCTCACTATCTTTGGTACGGCTCTAGTTTGTGTGGAATAGGAGAGGTCTCCAATCGTTTCAGGGAACAAGAGGTCGTCTCGCCTTGTGCGGTCGAGATGACCTCGATACACACTCTAGATGTGTCCTTATTCCTCAGACATTATGTGTCGTGTGACGGATCAAGTGAGATCTTCGTGGGATTGACGTACAAATTAATTAAATTTCGTCACAAGTGAAAATCTCCCTCGAGACACAGACATAACATTTCTCACGAAGTCTTCACTCCTTTTTCAAGTGACCTAAGAAAAGGGCTTCGTTTTGATACTTACGTTTAACATCGCAGACAAAGTGTAGGAACAATTGTCAGCCACATGACTATCTCTCTTACTGACCCCGCTTCCGTCCTGGAGTCTGTCCTGAGGGAAGAAGTGACCTTGAGGGTCGCACCGTAAACCATACCGACCCAGTCCGAGGCGCGTACAAAGAGTGAGGGCGAAAACACCTCTCGTAGTACACTAAAACTTGTTCCAACCCAATATACACAGTACAAAGGGGTGTAATTTACTTGGAACTTACATTGTCTTTGTCTAGTCCAAACTTTAGAAAAAAAGACCCTTCCATTTCGAATCACTGAAAGTCTTAGTCTAAACCCTGCTGTCGGTCTTTTGTGACCTAACTTCTTAGTCTTCCTAATTCGTCAGTGTTGTCTTCGGTGAATACCCTTTAAGTCGTTTGTAAAGTGTCGGAAGTTTTGTCACCCTAGTAGTATACTTCGACCTTTGTGAAGTTTTAAAATTGAAAACCCATCACTACTGAAGTTTACTTATAGACCGGATTCCTCTCTGTTCTTGTCGTCACTTAAATAAATGTGAGACCTCGAGAATCCTGGTGGTTAATTAATAATGGATGATCGTTTGACCCCACGAATGAACGTAATATCTTCTGGTATTTTGACTTTTATAACTGAACTTTTGATTTAAAGTATAAATAGTCATTGTGTTCTAGTTATGACCCGGAGGGACCATTGAGTCGACCATTTCTTGGACAGACGTTGTGTCCTCTGGGGGGTTAAGTGAAGACCCCAACCTTTCTAGGTGACCTTTTCCCTAGTCGACCATTTATTAGGCGGCAGTTACGTCCTCTGGACCCAAGATAGGGACCTAACCCTTCTAGGAGACCTCTTCCCTTACCGATGGGTGAGGTCATAAGATCGGACCTCTTGAGGTACCTGACATATTAGGTACCCCATCGGTTCCTGACCTTTTCCGTTACCGTGGGGTGAGGTCATGAGAACGGACCTTTTAGGGTACCTGTCTCCTCGGACCATCCAACGTCAGGTGCCCCAGCGACACTCAGCTTGTTCTGAAGTGAAAGTGAAAGTGAAAAGTGAAAGTACGTAACCTCTTCCTTTACCGTCGGGTGAGGTCATAAGAACGGACCTCTTAGGGTCCCAACCCCCTCGGACTACCCGACGACAGATACCCGTGATTCTAATTATGATCACATAGATAAATTTTTATTATAAAAAATTTGTAATCTTTATGTATCGGTGGGTAAACTAGACTCAATGACAATCCCTACCTCTGAGACTCTTCAAAAAAGGAAGGACTATTTAGAGAAAAGGTTCTTCAAAGGAGACAGGCACCTTAAGAGGTCTATTCTTATGACCTCACCCAACGGTAAAGGAAGAGGTCCCCTAGAAGGGCTGGGTCCCCAGTTAGAGTCCAGAGGACGTGACGTCCGTCTAAGAAATGGTAGACTCGGTGGTCCCTTCGGGGTTGTGATAAGTCCTACCCTGAGACTCCTCAGAAAAGGAAGGACTATTTATAGAACGGGTTCTTTACACCAAACACGAACAAGGGGTAGTGCACGTCCTGGAAATGCATGTTAATGAGGAAGAAAGGGCCATGTCGGCTGAGAGTTCGGGAGAACATGGGAAATAGAAAATCGAAACCTAGAACTCTCAGACCCTTTCGTACTTGGACTCCAGGACCCGATGACAAATCCCGAGAAGGTATGGGACTCGGGTCCGGTCAGGAAGAAAACACCCTTCTGTACCAAAACAAGTTCGTACTCCAAGAAGAAGGATGTCTTAACCACCCCTACATTTGACCACGTCGGTGACACCTTTTGTCATACCTCAAAGGAATTTTTTTGATTTTTACCTCAATGGTACACTAGATCATTAGGGTGAGGACTCGAAAAAAAAAAAGGACCTCTTTTGCGATTGAGTTTTTCTACGTTCGTGAGATTACAGGTAACGTCGTAATAAATATTGTCGGGTCTGTACCTTCGTTGGATTTACAGGTAGTCGTCTACTTACCCATTTCTACACGAAATGCGTATAAGTCTGTAAGTACGTATCTATATGTGTGTGTTACCTTATGACGAGTCGGTATTTTTTCTTACGTTATTCCGATGAACGTGGTTGTACGTACCTGGATCTAGAACAGTGTGATTCACTTTATTCAGTCTGTCCCTTTCTGCTTATGCACTATGGTGAACGTACACCTTAGATTTTATACTATACTTACTTGACTAGATGGTTTGTCTTTGTCTGGGTGGTCGTATCTTTTGTTTAATTATCAATGATTTCCCCTTCCACCTTCCTTATTTAACTCAAACCTTAATTGTCTATGTGTGATGATATGTATTGTTTATTTGTCGTTCTTAGATGATATATCGTGTCCCTTCCTATCAGTCATAGAACATTATTTGGTATTGTCTTTTCTCATACTTTTTATATATGTATATATACATTTTGACTTAGTACAACGATATATAGTCTTTGATTGTGTTATAACATTTAAGCGATATGAAGTTAATTCTTTTTTTCTCACTTCGAGAAATAATCACTGATACCTGGAGTAAAGGTTTCCTAAGTTGTTTTAGTGCACATAAGTAGGGTTGAAAATAAGATATAAATTTTCTTAAGTACTGGACGTTTTATACTTCTTGGAGATAAAATTCTCTGCAGACTTTCCTATCTGTGGTTGACGTCAGAGCTCCGACTTTGCGTAAGGTCGTACCTGGAATTGCACCCATGGTTCTAATACTGCGAAACACTCTACTTGACCTGGGAAAGTACTGTCTCACACAAAGTATGTTCCTGTACGACGAGGATAAGTACACATGGAACGGTGAAGAGGTTGGTGATACAGCAAGTCACTGACTTGAAGTCGACTGAGAGTAAAATCCGATAATAAAAAGGAAACCACACAACGTGAGAACCAAGTGGAGGGACTGGCAGTCGGCAACAACCGGATCTCTTAAGGTTGTTCGTGGTGTCACTCGGACTTAGTCTTCTCAGTCGTTTGCAGTAGAGGTTTTTATATACCTTCCGAAAGGGTTGGGGATCGTTGTAGTGAAGATGCGAAAAGTCATCATCGTACATAATAGTGCGAGACCCTCGTCTCTTAAGAGTAGATGCTGCTCTGAAAGAGGTTGAGAAGGACGTCTTTTTGTCTTTATGTCTAAAGGACCCTCTTACCCTCAGAACAGTGTCTCCCTAGGGTCGACTCATAGTAAATCTCAAAGAACACACCCATCCTCGGAGACACATTCCCAACCAGTCTCGTCCAGATGCCGAAGAAAGAGGTCCTCTATTAAGTTTTAAGTCTCTTAGACTGTTCTAAGACTGTTCTTAGACTGTTAGTACAATGGAGGAACACACAATCAACGAGTCAGCACAGGTTGAGAAACGTTGGAGCACCTGACATCGGGTAGTCCAAAGAGACAGGTCCCTCAAGAGATCCGTTCTTATGACCTCACTCATCGATAAGGGAAGAGGTCCCCCAAAAGGGTTGGGTTCCTAGTTTGGGTCCAGAGGACGGAATGTCCGTATAAGAAATGGTATACTCGGTGGTCCGTTCGGGTAACCCACCACACATTTTTTTTACAGTGCCAACGTGTGACGGGCGTCTAAGGAATCGCACTTTAGGTTCCAGTAAGTGTTAGCACGGATGAACCACAGTCGCACACGATAGGAACCGGGGGAAGTCAAGGACAGGGTGGAGATGAATTGATGGATGAAAAGGGAGATGTTCAGTATACGGACTGTGAAAGATACAGAAGAGTACAGCAACGTTGACTGTACGACATTGGCAATACAAAAATGTAGCAATCCTCCATCTTGTAATGGAGGATATAAACAAACCGTTTATAGGTGAGTGAGACGAACCGGGTAAAAAAGATTACTCTATATTAAATGGATATTGTGACCCATGCAAATTCCACATGGTGGACAACTAAACTATTTAAATATGTTACGTTATATTAACGGAGGAATCGAAATCAATTGTAGAGATAGTACAGTACATTAATATTAAAAAAAAACACCACTCTTGTCAATTCTAGGTCAGAGAATCGTTGAAACTTCGTCTATTATGTCATAACAACTGACATTAAGGACACGACACGTAATCTCGGGGCGAACCGGGTACAACTCATAGTCAGGAGAGACGAGAGGGTAGACCGGGAAAGAGGAGGGGAGAGGCCCCGGAGACCTTACGAGGTTAAACAGGTGTAACCAGAACGACGAACCTCCCAGTCCACCCCCAGAGTTGGAATGAGAAGACCACCTCTGACGGTCAACAGGTGGGGTTAGGTAGGTGTTCGGAGGAAAAGGTGGAGTTATGTCAACATCGACCCGTACGTCAATAAGCCCCCTCTTGACTCAACCACTGTTCCCCTCGGGGGAACCCTGTTCCACCCGTCTCACTGGTCCACGACCGGTCTCCGTGCACCCACCACGTCGACACCAGGGTGCACACTCGTCCCGACCGTTGGAGAGGTAATGGGGAAAGGGTGGGGGTTGAAGTCGGTTCGATTACTCTTACCCCCTGCCGTCTCTCGGAACTCCTTCCTGTCCCACAGTCCTACTGGTCACCCCGTCGTCGGGTGAATGAAGGGTTTCGATGGTGGGTTCTCTTCTCAGTCGGAGTAATAGAATAGACGCCAAGACAATCTAACGAGGGGAGTGGAAAATAGAGAAATACATAAAAGGAGGGAGGGAGATACTACAAAAAAAGTGTTCGTGAATTAGATAATGGGTCGATAGTGATAAAATACTGGAACCTGTTAACTGAATTTGGAGTCGAAGACTTAGACCTTTTACCTCTATTATTGGAGTACGTCAAAACTCTCCTAATTTACTCAACTAAGGACAGCTAACTGTCATTTATACTCTGTGCTACTACAAATAACATTATTTGTAAGGGGTGGGAGGTCTATAAAAACAGACGCTCGACCAGAGGGACGGAGTCTGACCCCGTCCACGGTACACTGTGAATAAAAAACAGTGGGATGACATGTGATCTCACGAACAGACTCACGAGTCAGCACAGACTGAGGAACCCAGAGTGGTCCTAATATCGGGAGGTCCGAGGAGACAGGTACTCTAAAGGGCCCGTTCTCACGACCGCACCCAACGGTAAAGGAAGGGGTGTAGAGGACGCAGAGGACGTAACCGTCCGCCTAAGAAATGGAGACGTGGTTGACCCTTCGGGTACCCGTGTTCAACGGTTGTAAACGACGAATGTTTCTAGAAACTCCTTTAATCTTGACCCTGAACCTTCTCACTCGAACCCAAGACCTCTCCGTGTTTATCAAGTCAGTAGAGAAACTGAAAGTCAAATGTTTATAGACCTCTAAAAGTCTCTTAAATATTAAATAAGACAAGTCTTATATTCTGATTTGTTTTACTTTTTAGAACTCTTGAAGGTTTGTTTTAAACAGTATTAAGATGAATCCCCCCTTTACACTGAGAGACGACCCTAGTCTAAGGGAACCTTTGGCTTCTTCCGAAACTAAACCTCAACTTCCTTCCCTTCCCTAAAAGAAACATCGGGCTCAAGAGGTCCTCTATAATTCTATAACCATGCGGTTCCACCGAATAACAACAAAAATCAACAGTAATAGTCCACAGTAAAAATTAAGAACGAGCCGACGGTAGTAGTGGGGGAGGTTTAAAATGGATTTCGACGCACCTTTCTCTCTCCCTCTGAGTGATCGAAAAACTGTGATACAGGTTCACGGCTCGATCGTGTTTGGGTGGACCCAAGAAACCAAGATTCAACCGGGAAAAGGGAACCATTCTGGCAAGGAGGTTGGACTACGAATTATCCACTAGGTCTGTTGGTCAACGTTTGTGAACATCTCTCTTGTTTCCCCCTCGCGAAAGAGTCACTGGTCGGGTCAACACGTGTTGACTACGAAAACGAACGAGGTAGGACGGAGGATTCTATTTACACCCATATACCCCTACCACTGTCCTCAGTGACAAACCTCTTCTCCTCCTATATCGTAAACGAGGTGAAATGACTCTAAGACGAATCTGAGAGGAGGGACGGGGCCTAAGTTTGATTGGGGCATCTAAGAATGTAAAGTTTCACTAAGTATCTTGATTGTATGAAATTTATTTTCACGGGAACAAACGAATCTTACTGGGGAAGGACAGATGAGAACAATCACCTTAAAGTGAGACGGTGAAGACATCCCGTGTCTTAAACTACACTTCACAACGGTCCTCGGACCAAGTCCAAAGATCTATAACGCCGTGGATGTTTTCACGTAGAAGAGTTTTCAGCAGAGTGGACGTTCCGTTGGGGAGACAGACTGAAGGGAACATATCCGACGACCACTGAAAATCGGTGACGACGGGATCCGAGTGGAGCCCCTCCAAACTTACTAGGTCAGTCTGGGCCTATTAAACAAAAGTGTCCGACCCTACCCGACTTGATAAGTGTAAAAATTTTTTTCGTAAGATCTACTAAGGTTATACGAAGTCCAACTCTGAGAGACGTACTTCTGAAAAAACTTTATGTCTTTCGTAATTGTTCCGAAAGGGGGAATAAGAGGTTAAAGTCACGGACTTTTACCGTAAAAATATTCAGGGACAATACTCTTTATCTTTTCCCGGACAATAGATTATTTAATAACGTAGTCCGTACGTTACACAGTTGAAAGTCTTCCTGGACCCTTTTTTTGCTATCGAAGATCTATCTCATTCAACGATTAGAATCAACGGAGTTTATGAGAAGAAAGGTTATTTTTTTTCGGTTCCGAGAACAAAGTCGTCCTAAAATCCCAGAAATCAAACTATATGGGAACGTCTACTCGGTTACTTACCAGGAAAACATCGCACACGTCACTTCTCAAAGACTCTATCATTTATTTGTCTAAGGGATCTCAATAACGTCTCTTGTGACACAAACTGACGGTCCATGTATTTTTTAGGGAGTTTCCGTCTGTGTTACGAGAAGAAGTAAATGTGATTGTCGACTTGGGGACCATCCATACAGACACCAACAAATAGATTTCATCGTTTATTTCCGGTCGCACCCAAAATTAGTGAATAGATGCTTCTCAACCCTAATTTACGTTTAGGAGGACTTTGTGACGGAGTGGTCAAAATAAAATTCCGGACCACTCAGAAAGAGGTAAGAAACCTTTTACTTAAATCCACACACTTTTCACTATTCGTTGTCACACACTTGAAGAGACGAACTGGTGGTGTGTCTGTATGATACCTATTAGCCGATAACGTCCCGTTTAAAAGGGTAGTGTTATGGGATATTTTCACAAGTTTTAGGGTGTCTTCTTACTTGTCTTCCGTACTTTAGGTCAACAATACCTTTAGGTAGGAACCGCAGAGTTACTTCTCTTCTGTTGACCTAGGTAGATTCAATTTTTGAAAGTGAAAACGTATCACCCCACAAACCACACACACAAGTCAGAGAGTCCACACAGACTGAAAACCCCTGGGGTACCTGAGATCGGACGGTCCGAGGAGACAGGCACCCTAAGAAGTTCGTTCTTGTGACCTCACAAGTCCTACGATTTGAGGGAAAGGTCCTCTAGAAGGGTCGGGTCTCTAACTTGGACACAGAGAACGTAGAGGACGTAACCGTCCGTCTAAGAAATGGTGATCGCGGTGGACCCTTCGGGCGAAAAAAAAAAAAGTTACTGAGGATCGACTTGACGAAGGGACCTCCGAGTCGACCGTTTCTTAGACGGACGTCACGTCCTCTGGACCCAAATTAAGGACCCAACCTTTCTAGGGGACCTCCTCACGTACCGTTGAGTGAGGTCATAAGAACGGACCTCCTCTTAGGGTACCTGTCTCCTCGAACCACCCGATGTCGGGTACCCCAGTGTTTCTCAGTGAGTCAGTACAGGTACTGTCTCGCTGATTCGTATCGTGCCGTGTCTATTTGACTGTTTATTGTAAATAACGAACCTCTTCCGTTACCGTGGGGTGAGGTCATGAGAACGGACCTTTTAGGGTACCTATCTCCTCGGACCATCCGACGTCAGGTATCCCAACGATTCTCAACCTATGCTGACTCACTGAAGTGAAAGTGAAAAGTGAAAGTACGTAACCTCTTCCGTTACCGTTGGGTGAGGTCACAAGGACGGACCTCTTAGGGTCCCTGCCCCCTCGGACCACCCGACGGTAGATACCCCAGCGTGTCTCAGCCTGTACTGACTTCACTGAATCGTATCGTTGTAAATAACGATGACTTCATCTTAGAGGTCGAATCTTCCTTGGAGAGAAGTTGTCAAGGGTTTTATATAATGAAAGGAAGAGACTCCTGTGGCACGAACTTTGAAAGAGAAATCCAGTGGAGTACATAACCTACCCTCAGAGACCTAACTCCGGACCCCCAGACGTACAAAATGTCCCGTGAGTTCACATGGAATGGTTAGACTTCCCTTCAGTCATGGTCGAATCTGGAGCGAGTATCCAAGCTACAGTCTGGTGTCACCCACCTACCCGGCCTGGGGTGAGGGGGAGGGAGGTCTTAGGAATTTTGGGAAAGGTAGGAAGTGCCAGACCCATAAAAGAAGTCTTTTTTTTACTAGACCTTTGTGAAGACGGACATCTTTAATGATTGATTATTTACCTATTACTGACGAAAGAGACGGGAAGAAAACCTTTGACCAGGTATTCCTACCACACTAAAAAGACTCTGGAACACACACTACACGGGACACAGGACAAGACGTCTTCGACAGTAGTGACCAGGGTCTCCTTGACTCACGGAGGATCTCAAGAGTCGTCTAAACGTTGAACTTATTCTAAAATGAAATTTTTTCGGACTTAATGCTTGGGGTACACGTACCGCTTCGAGTGGTCTGGGACTATGGCCCCTTCGTGAAACGTTTTTTTTGTTTTTTGTTTTTTGAAATTACATCTTTAATGGACCGAAACCTGGTCGCTCGGCATCCTTATTCAGGGAAGGGTAAAAAGAGGAGGGGGCGGGGACGGTACTGAAGGACGACCCCGACCGACTCAGTGTGACACCTCTACGACTTGACAAGTTACTACACTCTTGAGTCTCAATGTTCTTTCTTTCTCTTTCGTTCCTTTTTTAGAATCCCCTCGTCGGTCGTCTCACAAGGACATTTTTACACAAATGTATTTTTAGACCTTACGAACGAAAAGAACTTTTTCACTTTTTTTTAGATCGTTGTGACCCCGACGAGGGCACCCCGCTCCCGACGGGTCACTACTCGACCCAGCCCGCGACACCCTGACCGACACTAAGAAAAGTTGGGGACTTCAGGAAAAGGAATTAAAATAAAAAATAACTTTATGGCAACGATCCGTCATAGTATACGATGTTCACATGTTATATTACTACTGGGACATACGTTCTGTCGTTTTCTCTGTGTCTACACATCTCGCCTGAACACCTGAGACTTCCCCTCCCTCTCCCACCCTACTAAACCCTCTTACCGTAACTTTGTACATATGGTAGTACATTCTTTGCTTAGCGGTCAGATACAAGCTACGTCCTACGTCCTACGAACCCCGACCACGTGCCCCTACTAGGCCTCCCTACTACACCCCACCCTTCACCCTCCCCGCAAGTACAAACCCTCGAGTATATGTGGGCACCACCTAAGTACAGTTACATACGGTTTTGGTTATGTCATAACTTTTCATTTTATTTCATTTTTATTTTTAATTTTTTTTCTTTGTCTGTTTTTTTCTAAGTGTATAAAATTCTGACATGCGGTTAATATCAATAATATGTATAACCGATATAAGGGACACAACATTTTAGATAGGACTATCGAATAAAATGTAGGTTGTCGTACTTGGAAAACGAAGTGAAGGAGTGGAGATATAACAGGTAAGGGGTGGTCGCCATTGGTGATCAAGCGAGAGATATAGACAATCAGACGGAAAAACAATGTAAGTGATCAAACAAAATTAAAAATCTAGGGCACATGTTCACTACCCATCGTAAAAATAAAGAAGGAGGCTGAATAAAGTGAAACGTAGTACGAGAGGTTCAGGTAAGTACAACGAAAAAAAAACCATTGAAAACTCAAAACTTTTTTTTTTTTTCTCACAAAAAATCCGTGCCACCCATTTCTGGTTCCCTCTGCTCCTCTCAAACTTAGCCCTCACACACTCTTTCCGAACCTCATTGTGTTTCGGTTACCTACCGCCCGTCAGTAACACTTCACCCTGTCCACTGGTCGAGACACACCCCAAAATTAAAATGAACAGTCGAACCGACCCGACACCACGGATCTCCAAACCAGTTCAGAAAAAAAATTAGATAAAAACATAACTTCCTATTAATGAAATGTCTGAAAACAACACAAGACAGTCTGGAGTGACACTTCACAGTTACAACGACACGTTCATATAACGTTTTCACTGATTGCAGGTATTAGTCGACCGTGTCACAGTTCTTCTGACGGGAGATATGGCACCCACCCTGAGTGACTCACCAAAATTCCGGAGTTCTCGTTTCAGACTCCAAAGGCCCTCTTCTTCCTTAAGATGGGGTTTACACGAACTCCGTGGTCAAACGACCAGACTTATGTCTAAAATCTGAGTCCCGGTATTGTAGTTACGAACGGACTCTTAAGTCGGATGACAGAACGTAAACCCTATAGTATCAACGGTCGGATTGTCAAGATATTTGATCAAGAATTTCTTTATGTGTGTGTGTGTGTGTGTGTGTGTGTGTTTAGGATCATCAAACAAAGAGACCTTTTGAGACTGGATATGTTCACAGATAAAGGTATAAACAAGTCCCTAGGGGTGTCCTAGTCTTTTGTCTAGGCGTCTACGTGATGCACCAGGTAGAAGAGTCGTAGTACTAAGGTAATGTATACGTGGGTTAACGAAGGACACCATACAGGACCCTAGGGTTATGTAGGGGGTATCTTCGTTATAATACTTAATGTTTGTTAAAATTTTGGTGGTAAACCTTTGTTAGATAGGAACCTGACTCCTCACGGATCTTTCTTATTTACTCTACTACAAGGTTATGTCTTTGACCCTGGAATTACGGACGGAGAGGTCCCAGGTGAGGTCCCGTGAGTGAGGTAGGAAGTTGTACCAGTCCTGTTATTAAAAAGTCGTGACGGATACCATACGGTAATCTCTCAACCGAAACAATACGGAATAAACGTAATCTAAAAAAATTTGAACTTTAACAAAGACAGTTCAAACTGATAGTTCAAGAATAAAAGACCAGGACAGTCATTTAATAAAAACTGACTAAGACTTTACTTTGGATTGTAAATGTACGACTAAAAGACGGGGGCTCCTAAAAGTGTTCATACATACTTTCAACTCTGGTATTCCTCTCAAGGTTTTAAGAGATTTGATATATTGATTCGTTCAATTTTGTTTTATTCACTGGTGTAACATTCGAAGAGACTTTGTCACAGAAAAAGTAAACAAAAAGATAGGGTTCGTGGTAGTAATATAGTGAAACATCAAATGTTTCGTTATGCAGAAAATTTTCCATTAAGTTCACCAGTAGTACCCAATCCTTCATATGTTCTACGACCCGTAATACTTTACACGTTCCCTGTGTTTCTATTAAGTCAGTGATGGAAAATTCTTATAGTTGAAAGGTTCGCTAAGTAGGTAACTAGGTGGGTACGGAGGCCAACAGTAAGTCGCATAAAGAATTTACGGATGACATACAGTCTCTGAAACAAACTACGGTCAGTATGGTTTTACTTGTTCCCTCTATTCTATCGATAGTATTTAAAGAAAGACCTAAACTATCAGATGATCTACCTTTTCCATCGATTTCATCTGTATTGTTATTTTATGTGCATACTACTGTTTACTTCTCCTCTCACGACTTGTTCGTCCCTCATACCCGTTTCTCTATCCCGACGTCCACGACCCTCCCAAAGGAACCTCTGATCACATAGAGACGACTCTGGGATTCCATAAGTACTCTACTTTGTTCTACCGGATCGTTTTATATTGTAAGTTTAAACCGAGTTCTTCATCTTTTTACTATCTTGTCTATAGGATTCCTTTTAAACCCTTCTATTAGTCACTAGATAGTAAAAATTTATCTACAGGGTTGGTCTGTCGAGAAAACCGATTCACACTACACTTAAAATTTCTCACCCATCGGTGACACAACAAATATGGTCACGAGAAGTTTAAAATTACATGTGTGATTAGTGGATTCCTAGAACAGTTTGACGTCTAAAATTAAATCACCCAGACCCCTTCGTTCGTTAAAACGTCAAAATTGACGAGTCCGTTCCAGTTACGATGCCCCGATTTTCAGCACGAAACTTCGTGTCACGAAACCTAGTTATGTGTGGTTTCAAAGAGTTAAGTTCAATATTTTGAACTTCTCGGAATTAAAGCTTTGGACTGTTCTGTCACGTTAAAACAATTTTGAGTTGAATTTTTCCATAATTGTTTAATTCAAACCGTTTATAATTTTCTTATTATATGATTGTCTTAAAAATTTCTCTAAGTTGTAAACCTGAAAATGATAGTTTTAATTAATATAGTCGTTTATAAAATAAGTTAGTTACCTGTGGGTTTTCCGTAAAAAAAATTTAAGTCTTCGATAATGATTATTTTAGAAACACTTTTATATAAGTTTATACTATTTTTACAAATATAATTTTCGTTGTATTTGTAATATAATTTACCATTTTATGACTTTTGTAAAATAATCTAAGTCTATGTTACGTAATGAGATAATCATAGTAATAAATCCCGGAAGAGTCACCGATTCACCATTTCTTAGATGCACGTTGTCGTCTCTTAGTCCTCTACCACCAAACTAGGGACCTAACCCTGCTAGGGGACCTCATCCTTTACCTTTTGGTGAGACCATAAGAACGGACTTTTTAAAGTACCCGTCTCCTCGGACTACCCGATATCATGTTTCCTAGTGTTTCTCAGTCTGTACTGACTCGTTGACTCGTACGTACACAATAATCAATGGTAAGAAAAGATCCAAAATCGATTACGCTATTTCGTTCTTTTACTTCTTTTAACTCAATGAGTGACTTTTTCTTCTCTATTTAAATACGAAATCGTTTTCTATACTAACGTAGGAACCATTTGGACTCTCTTCGGTGATTTTGGATCGATAATTGTAGATCTTAATTATTCTACTATACTTATTACTTTTAATTATTTCATTATACCTAATTATAAGTATTTAAGAGTTAATATCATTAGTAATCTACTGACACCCTTCTGTTTTTACGCAATTTTTATTATTTTGTCTTTCATGTTAAGGTTCTTTTTGAAATTGTTCTTTAGTATCATGAATACACTTCTTTTAAAGTTTTAGAATAACTTCCAGTTTTCGTTTACCCTCTCTTATCACCCCTTATAAAAATAATACGTTATAGTATCTTAAAGTTTGTAAGAGTTCAGTCGTAGATTTAAACTATATCAATATTAATCTCGAGATTAGTCAAAAGGACGACTACTCAGTCCGTACACTGTCTTCCTTAAACTTCAAGTGTACCTTTTTATTTATAACTTTGAACGGTCTTTTATAAGGTTTTCTCTTTCCTTCATATTTTTACAGATTCATGATTAATCTGTAAGTCACTTCTCAACTTATTGGAATCGTACCCTTTTCCGGAAGAATCCTCTGTATTCCTTAGTTCGTCGAGATTTCTGTTGTCTCTATCGGACCCTTCTATATAAACATTATGTGTACTGTCTGTTTCTCAATCAAATGTTTAGGATTTTAGAATACTCTTTGTTTTTATATTTCTACTCTTTAGCTATACTCGTGTTTCGAGTTCCTTCTCCTTTAGGACTGACTGTTATTTGTCATTTTCTACGACTTGAGTAGAGTGATAACTTCTTCGATGTTTAGTTTTATTTTGCTATAAAAATAGGAAAAATGACCGTTTTACTTTTGTTGTTATTTTTATTGTAATTTTTCATCGTTTCATATTATAATACTTCCTGATATGTTTTTTCCAGAATTGCTGTACATATTGTAGTGAGTGGATCTCGGTCGTCAGGACCTCACACTTCAGTTCACCCGGAATCGGTCGTAGTGATGCTTGTTTCGATCACCTCCACTACCTTAAGGTCGACTCGATAGAGTTTAGGATTTTCTACTCCGACAGTATTACAACGTGAGTTATACGGTCATTTAAACCCGTTGAGTCGTCCCCGATTGTCCTGACCTTTTCCAGTCAAAAATAATGTTTGAGTTTCTCCCCGTTTCGGTTTCTTACAAGTTTGATGAGATATTAACACGAGAAAAGTGCACGATCGTTCCATTATTGAAGGGACCACCGTTCCATTACGAGTATTGGGAAGTTTGATCCGAAGTCTTCATACACCTGATTCTGCAGGGTCTACATCTTCTACCTAAATCTTTCCGTCTCCTTGGTTTCTAGTTTATCGGTTGCAAGTGACTCAGAATCTCTTTCGTTCCCGTAATGTCCTTTTGTGAATGTAAAGTAACTGACACGATTTCGGAAACCGACACACCTGGTGTTGTTTGACACCTTTTTTGAAAGTCTCTACCCGTATGGTCTGGTGGGATGGTCGGAGGACTTTTTGGACATACACCCAGTTCTTCGTTGTATCTTGGTCTGTACCTTGTTGTCTAACCAAGTTTTGACCCTTTCCCCATGTAGTTCCGACTTATAACAGTGGGACGAATAAATGGAAAATACGTCTCATGGAGTAGACTTTAGGACCCGACCTACTTAGTGTTCGACCTCAGTTCTAACGGCCCTCTCTATAGTTGTTGGAAAATCTATACGTCTACCATGTTGAGACTTCCGTCTTTCACTTCTCCTTGATTTCTCGGAGAACTACTTCCACTTTCTCCTTTCGTGTTTTCGACCGAATTTTGAGTCGTAAGTCCGACCATAGTTTTTCAGATGTTTGTTCTTTACGACCTCCCCTCACCTCTCTTCCCTTGGGAGAATGTGACAAAGACCCTTACGTTTGATCATGTCGGTGATACCTCTTACCACACCTCTCAGGAATGTTTTGACTTTTATCTTAAGGGTATACTGGGTCGTTAGGGTGAAGACCCGTATGTGTCACTCCTCTGGTCTTGACTTACTGTGTGTACATGGGGTCACAAGTAACGTAGTGACCCTGGACCTTCACGATCCTGTACCTTCGATGGATCTACAGGTACCTATTCTTTCAACACCACGTATATGCGTTACCTTATAATAGGTCGAGAATTTTTCTTACGTAAACTCAGACAAGATTACTCCACCGACTTTGACCTCGAAGGATGCGTCTCACTTCAATTCAGTCTTTCTTTTCGTGGTTATGTCATATAATTGTGTATATATACCTTAAATCTTTCTACCGTCACTATTGGGATATATACTCTGTCGTTTTCTCTGAGTCTATATTTCTTCTCTGAAACCTGAGACACCCTTTTCCGCTCCCACCCTACTAAACTCCCTTTTTGTGACTTTGCACACATAATGGTATGCACTTTGTCTACTGGTCAGGTTCAAACTACAGACTTTGTCCCGTGAGTTTCGACGGTATGACCCTGTCGGGTTCCCTTACCTTACCCCTCCCTCCGCCCTCACCCCAATCCCCGTCCCCCTGTGTACATGTGAGTACCGACTAAGTACAGTCACATACCGTTTTTGGTGGTGTTATAACATCAATCGGAGGTTTATATTATTTATTTAATTAAAGCTTTTCTCACAAATCTTCAAGTATACTTAAATGATTCTATTTTTTTTAATAAGATTTGTAACTCTTTTCTCTCTGTTTAGAACCGGTACCATACTACCATATAAAATTATAGGTCTTCTAATATAATTTAATTTTTTGAATGGTTTTTTTTTGGGGTTTTTGTTGGGAGTCGTAAGTATTTTGTTTCTAGTGTCGTAGGCTAGGGTAGTGAAGTACGGTTTATCTTCCCCCCTTTTCTCCTTCGTCACTGTCTAAAATAAAAGAACCCGAGATTTTAGTGACTCCTACCAATGACGTGGGTACTGGAATTGTCTGTGAACGAAGAACCTTCGGTACTTTTGGATCTGTCACATAATTTTTCATCTCGGAAGTGAAAAGACTGTTTCCAAGTATATCAGTTTCGACACCAAAAAGGTCATCAGTACATGTCTACACTCTCGACCAGGTATTTCTTCCGATTCGCGGGTGCTTAACGACGAAAGTTTAACACCACGACCTCTTCTGAGAGAACTCTCAGGGAACCTGTCGTTCCTCTAGTTTGGTCAGTTGGGATTTCCTTTAGTTGGGATTTATAAGTAACCTTCCTGACAACGACTTCGACTTCGAGGTTATGAAACTAGTGTACTCCACTTCTCGACTGAGTAACCTTTTCTGGGACGACGACCCTTTCTAACTCATATACCTCTCACCCCTCGTTGCCTCCTACTCTGTCAACCTATCGTAGCGATTGAGTTAGTGACCTGTACTTAAGTTCGTTTGAGGTCCTCTATCACTTCCTGTCCATTCGGACCACACGACGTCAGGTGTCCCCCGTCTCAGTCGGAACTGAATCGTTTACTTGTTGTCACTACTTCCTACACCCGTTTAATATAGTAAATAACGACTATCTTCATATCTAACGATGTTGGAAAAACCCCTTGTTAGATCTTTATAGATATGTAAACTTTCACGTACACGGAAATCTGAGTCCTAGGGGGGAAACCCTTCGGATATGAAAACTTTATTTCCGTAGTCATATATTCCTGAGTGTACGTTCTTTTGAACATTATCGAATTAAAAATGAACGATTCTTTCTTTTTTATTTTCGTTCCTTTCTTTTTTGTTTTCTTTTTAGTACTTATAAATCATTTTTGCTTTATGACGTCATTTACTACCATATACACGTCGTCCCTTATAAAACGTCGTAACCTTTCTTACACAAGACAAAGAAAACTAGATCTAGTACAAGTACTGTACCGTTTGACTGTTCGCGAACAACGTCCCATCGTACTTATTACCTTAGGGCCCAGACATTTTTTATTTCTGAAGTATAAACACACATATATATATATATACAAACGTATACAAACTGTACTCGTACCTCTTTCCACCTACTTAAGTCTCTTTCGAGAAAACCGGGCTAATATAGATTCTTCAGTTATCACGTCCCAAAATCCCCCTTGTCTACTCTCCGAAGAAAAGGACTTTTTTTTTGTTTTTGTTTTTGTTTTGTTAGTAATGTTGTCTAGGGTTACGTTTATATCGTAGTACTGAGTGACAATCAATTATTCTCTTTCATCCCGTTGTAAGGTCCATTCCCCCTGTCAGGTCCTGCGTCGAAGGTCCCTTTTAACCTTAGTAAAGTCTTACCCATCTTATCGTCACCGTGGGGTGAGGTTATGAGAACGGACCTCTTAGGGTACCTACATCCTCGGACCATCCGACGTCGGGTACCCCAACGATTCTCAGCCTGCACTGGCTCACTGAAGTGAAAGTGAAACGTGAAAGTACGTAACCTCTTCCTTTACCGTTGGGTGAGGTCACAAGAACGGACCTCTTAGGGTCCCTGCCCTCTCGGACCACCCGACGGCAGATACCCCAGCGTGTCTCAGTCTGTGCTGACTTCGCTGAATCGTCGTCGTCGTCGTCGTCGTCTTATATAGAATCCTTATCGGAACATCTCGTCCAACCACTCAAACCGGACTCTGATTTTGGTCTCTGTTCATTCGTCAACTGATAAAAATTCGGTCCCTCTTCGGTCTGGTTTAAACCGAAAGTCTTTATTAAGACCGTCACCCCACTCGTCACCTGACTTATACCGTCTCACTCTCTTCTGGGTACGTTTCGGACGATGGTGTCAAGTACGGTTTCTAGACCCGTTCGTCAACCCCTACTTCGTCGTCCACCTGTGCCTCCTGGGAAAACCTCCACTTTAGATGTCGGAAACACAACTCAACCTACACCCAGTACACCCTCTTCTTTGACTTCACTTTGACCGGTGTACCGAACTACGTAATTGTCTCCGTACCCTCCTTCTCCTCCTTCACCCCCAGTTCGCCCCTCCTCTTACTGGAGACAACCGACTTATCAGGGACGGGACAAAAGGGGAAACTACACATTGGAGGAACGGAAGTGACGGGACAGAGGAGGCTGTCACCGTGGTGACCTCATAAACTAGGAACAAACTTTCCGAACCCAGACTACACAGTCACCTGTTTAGTCAGCGGGACTAAATGTGTGAGGGTTCAGAACCTCCTTTGCGGGTAACGTCACCGTTCAGACAACCGAAAAGGAACGTTGTACGTCTGTTGTAGGTAACGGCCTACGGGAAGATGGGGTCCCGTCTAAAAGATCGTCGACATCGGTAAAGTCAAGTCGATTTTGTCGGGACAAAGGGGGTTTTGTGTGTGTGTGTGTGTGTGTGTGTGTGTGTGTGTGTTTGTGAGGGGATAAGGAAGGTCTCTACTCGGGGTCACGGTAGGACAACACGACGCCCTAGGTCCCACTTGCGACGGGTGCTGAGTTTCTCCTCTGGACACAATAGTCACAGACGGATCGTTGACTTTCCACTGTGCCCCCCGGAAGAAAAGTTGGGTAAAGGAGAACTACTCTCCTTCCCTAAGAGGACGCTCAATAATGGACTTTATTATGGTATACCATTTTACATTTGTTGTAGACGTATAAGTACATTATTAAAGTAGACAAATTAATCAAGGTCGTTTCGTCAAATGGGAGACTCCGGGAACGACAGTCGAGCCGCGAGTATGTAGGTCCCGACCGACAGCCCGAACTGTCCGAAGATAACAAGTAAGAGCCGAACGTGGGGTCGTCGATGGCATTCACTTAGAAGGTGCCCCACCCCGCAGACAGGGGTGGTTAGGGGTGCACCTCCACCCCCTCGACAGTCGAACCGTATCCCGATGATTTCTGTCCGAACTTTCTAGTCCACTGCGACCTTCCTTTTCTGTCTATTCCATAAATAAAGAACATGAAGGGATCAAACTTACTCGAACGCACCATTTCTCCAAAGTTAAGAGCCGTGGAACCGGGAAACCTTTTGTAACTCAGACTGGTTGCTGTGGCGTCTTGATCCCAGGAGTAGCGTAAAACCAGGTAGAGTCCGTAAACTGTCGTACAAGGGACCACCGAGTCAACCATTTCTTAGACGGACGTTACGCCCTCTGGACCCAAGCCATGGACTCAACCCTTCGATGGGACCTCTTCCTTTTCCGATGGGTGAGGTCATAAGACCAGATCTCTTAAGATACCTGACATATCGGGTACCCCAGCGTCTGACAACCTAGCTGACTTACTGAAAGTGAAAGAAAAAGCAAAAATCGTTTTGGACACAGGATGTTCGAGTCCCGCAGGCACTCCATGTCTTCGATTTGCGACCTGTCACTTGTGTGTGTGTGTTCGTGTGTGTTTCTATGTCTGCACAACCGACACAAAGATAACATAAAAATAACGAGTAAAGTTTATGTGATAGTCAAAACAACTCCACATTAACTGTTTATTTTGACACTGTACAAATTTTACATGTCTATTACTAAACTATGCAAATACAGGACTCTCCTAAGGACGCACGACAAGACACGAATCAGCAAGTCAGCACAGGTTGAGAACGGGTGGGGTGTCTGACGTCGGGTGGTCCGAGGAGACAGGTACCCCTACGAGGTCCGGTCTTATCATCTCACCCAACGGTACGGGAGGAGGTCCCCTAGAAGGACTGGGTCCCTAACTTGGGTCCAGAGGGAGTAACGTCCACCTAAGAGATGGTAGACTCGGTGGTCCCTTCGGGGTCTTATGACCTCATCCATCGTGTAAGGAAGAGGTCCCCTCTTTCCTAAGGATGGTGCCTCAATTAATTCTATAGGTAGACCTGACGGAAAAATTCAACTTCGTCGAACAGAAAGGGAAAGGTGGGATCTTATCTCAACTTCACTACAAAGTCGAGAGAGGACAAAGAATAATAGAAGATTCTATAGACACATCCATAAATAAATCGACACAACCCAGAATCAACACCTGTGTGTGTGTAAGAGACGTAGCGCACCCTAGAAGAGACGTAGCGCACCCTAGAAGGGACGTAGTGCACCCTAGAAGAGACGTAGTGCACCCTAGAAGAGACGTAGTACACCCTAGAAGAGACGTAGTGCACCCTAGAAGAGACGTAGTACACCCTAGAAGAGACGTAGTACACCCTAGAAGGGACGTAGTGCACCCTAGAAGGGACGTAGTGCACCCTAGAAGAGACGTAGTACACTCCCGAGAGATCGACACGGTACACTCGAGGTCTCGAGCACCCGAAGTCATGAACGGAACGGACCCGAATCGACGAGGCACCGTCCATCCTAGAATCAAGAACTGGTCCCTACCTTGGGACACAGACGAAGTAACGATCCATCTAAGGATTGACGATCTGGTGGTCCCTTCAGGGAACTTCAAAAAAATCCAGACTCGAATAGAGGACGTCCAGAACAATTTTACGTCTAAAACTAAGTCAACAAGACTATTCCTCAGACTCAAAGACGTAAAGATTGTTCGAGAGTCCACTACGGTCACGATGACCAAGTACTTAGTGTCGTATGTATCACTCCTAAATCTGTGGTACAAGTAAAATATCTACTCTTGTTTCTTGTCTCAAATACACACCACAGGTTCCAATCGGTCGAGTAATTTCTAGGTCGGTTCTGCTATTGTGAAATAAACTTTGGGTGTCGAGAAGTGAATGCCGACAATAAATGTTGTTATTTTTCTTGGGAAATTTTTTTTTTTTAGAGAAGGTGTACGTGTTTTTCACGTCACGATAACGTAGAACTCTTTGTATATTAATTGTATATACATCGGTATCTATAGTCGAAAAATTGTCAGTTACCAAAGAAAAGTAGGTATGACCGTCCAACTGTATTTTTTCTCCCCACCATTTGAACTAGTGACACCAACGAAGTGAAAGACTCTTCCTAAGGTCCTATACTAGTATGTAGTTCTCTTCTTGTCAAGAGTACAGTCTCTTAGACTTTAGTCGATCTTTGGTCCTCTATAGAACTTCATCGGACGCTTCTTAGAGTCTATATTCGAGAGGTGAAACTGTAGAGTCAGCCTAATAATAGGGCTAGACAAAACTCTTAGAAAACATTTATTACTCCTTCGTTGACTTTGAACCCTGTAACACACTATTGTCCGATTTACAAAGAATGTAGATTAAAGAAAGAATATAACTGGGTTTCATCGAGGTTGTAAACTCCCACTAAGAAGAGGGACCTTGGTATTATTAATGACCTTTAACCTACGTTTTAACCATCTTTAAACGACAGAAAAGGACCTCTTTACCATTGCAGGTTTTTCTATTTTGGGATCCCGGATCTCGATCTCAACTCACTAAATAAATAAACAAGACATAGGTGTGTAAGTAGAGATTTCGTTACAATGAAATTTATCAGACAAATATGGTATCGATGAAATAGTACCTAGTCCAACCAAAGTTGAAGTTTGTATTTTCCTGGTAGTGAGAACGTACAGTCGGTACTTCTGACCTGGATAGGTGGAAGTTTGATCGAACTTCAATACTGAAGTGACAGTGGCGTGAGCCGTAAAAGTCACTAAAAAAAGGGATAAGATCCTTCTTTAACATGGTGATTACCTTTGTAAGAAAAGGGGGAGTTTCATGTTATTCTAGTAAGAAAATGCAAAGAGGAAGGTAATTCACCGAGTATACATCTCTAAAAATGCGTCGGGATTTCACTACGGATTTAATCACGAGTCTTTTCAGTTAATATGAAAATTTCGATGCCAGACATTAACAATACCAGAAGAATACGTACAAAGGTTTAACAAAGATTACCCGTAAAGTCCCGTACTTCCAATTACCATAGAATCGGTCCGTTTTTACGACCGGTTTCGTCCCAATTAAATAGTTTTATTGAAACGTGCCGTAACAAAAGTTTCGTCAAAATCACCAGAGGTCCAGACGAATTGAGTCTAGAAGAGAAAATGTCCCAAAAATTTACCTCTATATGATAATTTAACAAAATCTAATTATATCGAGAAAATCTACCAAGTCATAACTTAAATAGGTTTAATGTCTAAAAGGAAGATCAAAATTTTCACTTTTCTTATCGTTTCTACTTTCGTATAGATTAATTCACCACAAACTAGAGAATAAGACAGTCAAGAAACGAAAAAAGGGAGGGGAGGATTAGAACTGTTCCTTTTGAGGGTACAGGAATAAAGGACCAGAGACTGATTAGGTTACCACAAGTGGTACCGCAACCGGTACTAGTTATTGATTAATAATTTGGTCGTAAAGAAAGGTCCCGAGGAACAATTTTTTAACGAAAACCGACTCTCTCTTCCTTTTTCCAGCAGTGAGACTGTACCAGCACTCAGAAAGTTTTAGGTCACCCGGTAGGTTAACTTAATGACAGGATTTGATTAACTATATTTAAACTTGGCTTCTTACGAACAATGACGTCTTAGAGTATTACTATAGGAACCGTTCTTTTGTAACCCCCTTTTTTTTTAGGGTCGTGGTTAATGTTTCGAAGGTATGAGGTGAAATCTTCTCTTTAGTCTTTTTGTTGTTCAACCCCACTTCCTCGTCGACCTGTATCAAACTACCGTCCAAATCTGAATAGTATGGATACTATAATACTTATGACTCTTTCAAAGAGAGAAGATCAAAACATTAGTACTTCTCTGTCTCAGAAAACCATATAATAAATTGAAGACATGACTAATATTGAACACTTCGTAAACTCACTACCGACAGTAAAGTAACAATGGATTCCGATACCCAAACCGGGTTAGGGTATTCTACAACGGAAGACTTTCTGTCATGAAACTTTTTGACTCTAACATCTTTCTAGTGGTGTTTTCATAGTGTTCGTAAATTTTTCTGTGACAAAGAGGACCAGTGGTAGGTAGGGGGCGGTAGTTCACCACTTACTGTTCTCAGACTTCTTACATCGAAGGACGTACTTTAGCAAATACAAACGGATAACTAAATTTGTACTGTAATCTTATTCTGTAGGTCGTGTGTCCAAACAAAACTACTTCTCAAAGTTAAACTTTCTTGACGAAATTAACTCGACATCTCACTCTCTATAAAGAGGAGGAGATGGTGTAACACTCTTTTTAGACAATCCGACCACAAAGGATAGCACAAAACCCTTTCCTAAACGAGATATTCTTACTACGAAGGAGACAATACCACTACAACATCCCGACTGATGGGGTAGTCCAGTCCAGTCGGAGCGACGGTCAAAGTCGGTAAGAGGGTCATGAATGGGACCTGAAGGGACGACTGAGTCTGCCACTTCTTAGACGGACACTACGTTCTCTGGACCCAAGTTAGGGACCCAACCCTTCTACGGGGCCTCTTTCCTTACCGATGGGTGGAGACCTCTTGAGGTACCTGTCTCCTCGGACCACTCGGTGTCAGGTACCCCAACGTCTCAACCTGTGCTGACTCACTAATTGTGAAAATGAAAGTTCGTGAATGGGATGAACTCTACCTTCGAGGATCTTTAAGGGAAGAGAGAGTCAATGAGAGTTAGCACAGGACTCTTGTGAAACTTTTAAGTGTATGTAACCTAAAGGTAAGAGAATTCAACGTATTTTGAGTAACTTAATAAAGGAAGAAGGGAGAGAAAGGGGTCAAGATTTTTGTCTAAAAGTTCACTATGAAAAATATCCCTTTCAAGTCAAGTCAAAGTCAAGTCAGTGAGTCAGCACAGGCTGAGAAACACTAGGGTACTTAACGTCGTGCGGTCCGGAGGGACAGGTAGTGGTTGAGGTTGTCAAGTGGGTTTGAGTGCAGGTAGCTCAGTCACTACGGTAGGTCGGTAGAGTAGGAGACAGTGGGGGAAGAGGATGACGAGGGTTAGGGAGGGTAGTAGTCTCAGAAAAGGTCACTCAGTTGAGAAGTGTACTACACCGGTTTCATAACCTCAAAGTCGAAATCGTAGTCAGGAAGGTTTCTTGTGAGTTCTGACTATAGGAAATCTTACCTGACCAACCTAGAGGGACGTCAAGTTCCCTGAGAGTTCTCAGAAGAGGTTGTGGTGTCAAGTTTTCGTAGTTAAGAAACCACGAATCGAAAGAAGTGTCAGGTTGAGAGTGTAGGTAAGTACTGGTGACCTTTTTGGTATCGGAACTGATCTGTCTGAAAACAACCGTTTCACTACAGAGACGAAAACTTATACGACAGATCCAACCAGTATTGAAAGGAAGGTTCTTCGTTCGCAGAAAATTAAAGTACCGAAGTTAGTGGTAGACGTCACTAAAACCTCGGGGGGTTTTTCTTTCAGTCGGTGACAAAGGTGACAAAGCGATAGATAAAGGGTACTTCACTACCCTGGCCTACGGTACCAGAATCAAAAGACTTACAACTCAAAATTCGGTTGAAAAAGTGAGAGGAGAAAGTGAAAGCAGTTCTCCGCAAAATCAAGGAGAAGTGAAAGACGGTATTCCCAGCACAGTAGACGTATAGACTATAAAGAGGCCCGTTAGAACTAAGGTCGAACACGAAGAAGGTCGGGTCGTAAAGAGTACTACATGAGACGTATCTTCAATTTATTCGTCCCACTGTTATATGTCGGAATTACATGAGGAAAATAAACCTTGATCAGACAACAAGGTACAGGTCAAGATTGACAACGAAGGACTGGACGTCTAAAGAGTTCTCCGTCCAGTCCACCAGACCATAAGGGTAGAGAAAGTCTTACAAGGTGTCAAATAACACTAGGTGTGTCAGTTTCTGAAACCGTATTAGTTATTTCGTCTTCATCTACAAAAAGACCTTGAGAGAACGAAAAACCTACTAGGTCGCCTACAACCGTTAAACTAGAGACCAAGGAGACGGAAAAGATTTTGGTCGAACTTGTAGTCCCTCAAGTGCCAAGTGCATAACGACTTCGGACCGAACCTCTTAAAGCTCGTTTATCACTTTCATTAGACATCGTATATTGGAATAAAACGATACAGAATCAACTAAGAGAACCAAGACACCATGGGACACTATACTGTATTACGACCCCCCTCCCATTGAAAAATTAATGTATTTGAAATAAAACTTTTAGTTTTAGTCACAAGGAAATCCATAAGAGACTCACTTCAAACAAATCTATCGTAAACTAGTGATATCTCTTGACTTCTAGTACCTCAATATTCCTAAAATGGTATATCCGAAGAGACCACTAAGTCTACCATTTCTTAGACGGACGTCTCTGGACGCAAACTAGGGACCCAACCCTTCTAAGGGACCTCTTCCCTTTGTGATGGGTGAGGTCATAAGACCGGACCTTTCAAAGTACCTGTCATATCAGGTACCCTCCCGTTTCTCAACCTGTACTCACTCGCTGCAAGTGAAGTAAAGTTGGTATTGATGCCAGTTGTAACTCAATTCTCCCTCCGAACCAGGAAACGAATATAAAATTTTAAAATGGAATTTCGTTATACTATCCGTGTGTGAGATAAGACGAATGTGTCTACTCCCTTGACTCTCGATATACGACACGACCCGACTGAGGAACACTGGAGTACCTGACGTCGGGCGGTCCAAGGAGACAGGTAACTTAAAAGGTTCGTTCTTATGAACTCCCCCGACGGTAAAGAAAGAGACCCCCTTAGAAAGGTTGGGTCCCACGCTCGGACGTAGAAGACGTAACCGTCCGTCTAAGAAATGGGGACTCGGTGGTCCCTTCGGGGTATTCATGAACGAGTTCTAAGATCTCCAGTGTTATCGTTCTACACTTAAACTTGAGTTTGGACTCGTTCGGGTCTCGGAGTCAGGTATCACATCGCGACACTAATATTCGACTCCTGAGTCCTCCAAGTCAGTGACCCTCCGGTCCACGGTCACCTGTTCATAAAGGAACTCGACCTTGCGACCCTACCCGACCCTCACCAGTGTTCCAGATAGTCTTCGTCCTTCTACCGTTCCGTCATTCCAGTCCTGTCCGGACCACAGATTCTCTCGTAGACACACTGTAGAAGTCCTTTTCCTAATCCCTGACCGTACTTTTGTCTCTAAGAGACTCAAAAGTTTTCCTCAGAGACTCAGGGGTTCTAACACCCAGAGTCTAAAGGGAAAAAAGGTCTCCCTTTCTGACAGGGTGTAGTGGACTGTATAAGGTCGATTAGTTACTGGACAATGGATCCCTCAAATTTATCTCTGACTTCATTGACTGGGAAACCTCTCTTAAGCGAACAAAGTTCCAGTAGAGGTTCATTTTCACTACGATTGCTTCCCTCCTTCCTCTCTTTGTCACTCGTCACACACCCTCTCCCTCAGTCTCCCCAATCCCCAACGTTCCCAGTCTCCTCGTCTCTTTCTTCCTTTCGGGGGTCTTTACTGTTTCTCGGAGTCTCTTTCTACCCGATCAACGTTCATAATGAAGAAGGACTAGGATTAGGATGTGATAAAAAATGACGAGGAGAGAGGATCTTCACCATGGGTCGAACCTTCTCCCCGGGTACTAAATAGACTCTCGGACGTCACCACCCCATTCTACCTCGACTCAGGTTCACTTTCCATCCGATGTAAATAACTATCTTTATTCTGGTTCGTATACTCAAAATAGTGGAGTGAACGTTTATCTAACGTCAAATAATATGTTTCTCCTGAGTCTAACTTTTATTTTAAGTTGGAACCCAATAAATGTTCTTTGTATGTATGCTAGTGTACCATTGTTGTTGTTTTCCTTTCCTTTTCAAGTCGACTTTTTTATGTTTTCCTCCTTGTTGTCTCGGAGTACTAAAATTATGGTTTCACGTTGAGGCCCACATCCCTGACTCCCCTCTCTTCTTTCCTCCGGTACTATCGTCCTTTTGGTGTGACTTCTACATTACTATACTTGGAAGTTTAGACCTCTCGTAACATAACTGTCGTTTACATATATAAATATGTTCCTTGTTTCAGACACGTTTTATATTCTTTCTCTTAACATGACCCCTTGATATTGCGTAATTCGTCCGTTTTTACTTGTCACAACTTTTTAGTCTTCTTCTAATTATAAAGTTCCGATACAGTTTCGTCGGTAACGTATACTTTTTGGATTACAAGGGTTTGTGCTAAAACTATTGAGAGTTTCTTAAACCAGAGTGGAAGGTGAATTTGACCTCAATTAACGAATTGACAGAGAAGATGATCTGAGGTTTTAATTTTTTTTTTTTTATCTCTTGTTGGTACAGTAAACATAAACACAAAGGAACACCGTTGGTCGAGATACGAAACATGTCCTTTTTCCTGTTTCACGAAAATATAGTGTCTTTACGTTTGACGATACTTGGGTAAACAGTCCTTATCGTGTGTTTACCGTGTTGATAATTATAAAAAAAGACAGGAAGGGGGGAGCATAGTTTCTTCCAGTGTAGAAAGAGGTCATTACACCGAAGAGGTAGTACAGGTTGAAGTGACGCTCGGAGGAAGGGTGAACGAAGTGTAATTCAATTCAAGAACGGATAAAGGTCCTATAACTGGACACGCGTGGAGAGACGTGGAAGAAGAAAGAGTAGGTTTTGATAGAGGGAAAGTAGGAAGTCTACCGTGACATGTGTCGTGGAAAGGAGTCTTCGGAAAGAATAACAAAAATTTACCTAGTCCAGAAACAAAAATAGTGCCGAGTCTACCACTCCTTAGACCGGCATTAAGTCCTCTGGGTCCAAACTAGGGGTCCAGCCCTTCTAGGGGACTTCTTCCCGTACCTTTGAGTGAGGTCACACGAACGGACCTCTCAAGGTACCCGTCTCCTCGACCGTCAGATGTCGAGTACCCCACTGGTTCTCGTCCTGAGCTGACTCGTAGAAAGGGAAAGTGAATCAAACAAAAATAGTCCCTACCATTCTGTACGTCTATACCTTCGCTTACGGTGTTCCCTTCTTCAAACACGGACGTCTACGACTCTTCCGTCCAGTACGGTACGTCCCGGTGTCTCCCTTCGCGGTCACAGTCGTCCTCAGTCCGTCTCCCTCATTCCTCTGCACCCGTTCCGTTCGTCCGACGGGCCCGAGTCCAAACGGGCCGCACGTACTGAGGTTCCCCGAGACCCGGTGTGACCGAAAGACGTGCACAGACCATGGGTCAGGGACCCACCAATCCCACTCACCTACCACCGGATTCTCCTCGAACTCTCGGTCTATTTCCCCTCCCAACTCCTCGTACCGAAAGCTAACGAACCAATCGTATACTTTCATCTTAACCGATACGTACTCTCTCTGTCAGAGAGGTCTAGGGGCTCCGAGGTCCACCTTTATGCACACGCGAGTCAGCACAGACTGAGAAACGCTGGAGTACCTGATATCCGGTGGTCCTAGGAGACAGGTACCCTAAAAGGTCCGTTCTTATGACCTCACCCAACGGCAAAGAAAGAGATGACCCACTTTTATTTTCCCGTGCTAATTATATGTTACCGTCAGGTAGCGACAAAAATAAAAGAAGGATCGTAAAGAGTATACGACACATAAGTCTACACGAAGAAGTTCTAAATTGACTCGAAAAAAAAAAAAAATTCAAAAGTAGGGACGGACGTGTAATTCTGGTGGGTCCGTTGAAAATGTCTTAAGGTAACGGTCTCTGGGTGTATCTGTAAACTAAAGAGACCTCACCTCTTTCCCCTAAAACAAAGTATAATCCACTGAGTACGCGACGACGGTAACTCTTAGCGATGGGTCGGTTACTTACGTATCGTAGACTACTAGTCAATATCTTTAAAGATTCATAACTATAATTGAGTCCCTGTTCGTTTTTCCATCACTGATAAATGTATTTAATCTACGTAAATTCTCGGAAGTAAATGAGTGATAAAGTTTTAATTTGAATCCCACTGTAATTTCTTCAAAGATAAAACATAGATTACGTTACGTAATGAGAAAATGCGTAAATAAATAATCTCAATTAAAAGAATTACCCACTTAAAATACGTAACGTTCGTGAATGATTGAATCTGAAAGTTTTAAACCCCCTACAGTAGATTTTTCCGGACTAAGTATACTCTCTTGAGTTTTTGTGATTTCTACATGATTATTTTACAATTCTCACCTCAATTTTATCTGACTCAACCTTTACTTTAAGGATCTACTGTTACCTACCTCTTATAACCTTTTCTTTTTTTTTTTTGTTAACCTTTACTCTTCCCCTCTCTTTGTGACAACCTTATTACGTCACTTTCAGGATCTAAGGTTATTACTTGTATCACTTTAGTTGTACCTTTTCGGTCTGTATCCTTTATACTTAATGTATGTCGGTCCTCGCGATGTTCTATAACCCCCGTTCTCAATTTGGGTAGTTTATTATACAGTTGACGATAGGACTGTCTCTCCAAAGTGAGTTGGGTGACAGTCTCCGGGGAGTAGGTAATACTAACGACGAGTGTCGACTTGTGTTCGATCGTGAGTTCTTTGGGTGCCGTTTTATTTCGTGTTGAACTTCTACGAGCCATCAAGTCCCTCCGACACGACTTCTGTGGTCGGTCTAGAAATCTTCTACTACTGATCAAAATAATTTATAACACGTATTATTCGTCACAGAAGTAACGCATAAGTAATGATGAACTTATGACGTACACTTTAGTCACCCTCGACCAGACATTAAAAAACAAATATGAAAAAAAAACCAGACTAAGGGGGGTTTGCTACTTGAAGGACTCTCACGTCTTGTATCGTCACAAGAGGAAAGTCACGGACGACATGATAAACCGTGGACCAATCACAAGGTATTTACACCCGACACTACACTATACTATCGATAAGGTACCCTGAACTGATGGCCTCACAGTATTTACAAATTCCGTTCTTTTTTTCCCTCTCTCTTATACCTCAACCCTTCCTCCCGTACTTATTAGGGTTGGCCTCTAATACCCCTTCCACAAACCCCTTCCACCATTTACTTTACCGGGGTCCTTCGAAAGCTTTTCGTCGCTAAATTCATGTGACTCCAACGGTAGGACCTGAGTCAGGTCTAAAAGGGTCTTGGTGCATTTGCCCCCAGTCACGGGGACAGAGCAATGGAAGACGACCTTAGTAGAGCGGAAGAGGAAATGTAAAAGACTTAGGTCCGGTGAACCTCCTGCGGTGACCATGTCGGGAGAACACACCACCGACATAGTAAAATACGCACAAGAAGGGACAGTTAAGGTCATGTGATGAAGATGAAACGAATGGACAGAAGTTTTGACTTCTCTAAAAGGGTCTTAAACAGTGAGAGCACTTATGTAGGTTTCTTAAACAACGTATTAAAAACATGAAACAGGACAGATAAAGAAGTACAGAGTAGGTACTTAGGTAATGTAGAGTAGGTCAGAAGGGACCACCGAGTCTACCATTTCTTAGACGGACGTTACGCTCTCCGGATTCAAGCTAGGGACCCAGTCCTTCTAGGGAACCTCTTCCGTTACCGTGGGGTGAGGTCAAGAGAAGGGACCTTTTAGGGTACCTGCCTCCTCGGATCACCCGATGTCACCCATCGGACCACCCAGTGTTTCTCGACCTGTGCTGACTCGCTGAAGTGTTCCAGAGTCCGAGTCCCTGGAGATTCTAAGACGATCTTTTCTCTTCTGTTGAAATAGAACGTACATATGTTCATTGTATTCAGAGTAATAAAACCCTTAATGGGTACGAATGGAGAGGACGTTGGTCAGTTTTCCTCCCTTAGCCATGTATTACTTACTCCTTTCTTTACTAAATTAAGTATTAGAAAACAACAACAACTCAGTGATTCAGTACAGACTGAGAAGTACTACGGGTACCTGACGTCGTACGGTCCGAGGAGACAGGAGGTGATAGAGGGTTTGAAACGAGTTTGAGTACAGAAAACTCAACCACTACGATAGATTGGTAGAGTAAGAGACGGTAGGGAAAGAGGAGGACGGGAGTTAAAAAGGGTCGTAGTCCCAGAAAAGGTTACACAGTCGAGAAGCGTAGTCCACCGGTTTCATAACCTCGAAGTCGAAGTCGTAGTTAGGAAGGTTATTTATAAGTCTAAACTAAAGGAAATCCTAATTGACCGAACTAGAGGAACATCTGGTTCCCTGAGAGTTTTCAGAGGTCGTGGTCTCAAACTTTCGTAGTCTAAGTATCAGAACGGATAATGGTTTCTAAAACTCTTTGATAAAAACTGTACCAACGACTGTATTTGCTCTTGTGACATCAAACTGTCAATATACTTACAGAGAATAACAGATTTTTAAAGATAAGGTCGAATAATATCTTTAGTTTTCACTTTGGTTCATCGAAATTCATTCTTCTATTTCTTATTTCATCGAACTCGTCGAGTATTCCCAAGTCCTATTGTTGTATCTTTACGTCAACAAAACGTAAAATAGTCGTTGGATTTATACTTCCATACTTTTTGGATACCAGTCAATTTTTAGGAGGAGGGGGGTCGAAGGGGTTGAAAAGTGTGACGTAGACGCCCCTGTCACACGGCGACAAGTCAGCGAGTCAACACAGTCTGAGAAACGCTGGGGTACCTGGTGTCGTATGGTCCGACGGGGCAGGAAGTGACGGAGGACCTTGAACGAGTTAAGACCCTGTCACACCTCTCCCTTATTTTCAGAGAAACCCCTAAACGTCATAAATGTCGGTTATAATATAACCGAGAATTGTACTGTTGGACCTAAGGTGGAACCCACCAGTCACTTTTTTTGTGACTTTCATGGTTGTTTACACACATTTGTCGGATAAAAAGTTTTATCTTAGTCGGATAACGGTAGAGAAGAATCTCACACTGGAATAAAACCCCGAGACGAAGAACTTAAATCTAGACTTTCTGCTAAAATTCGAAGATCGACGGGAAAGAATCAGCTAGGTTTGCTCAGTACCTTTATTAATAATTCGACCTATTAATAAAATGCTTTATCTTCCACGGAAGGAATGCGTAAATGTAAAGTCCCGACAACCAATGAAGAGACTTATGATTAGTACCACAAGTCGGAACTAGTGAACAAAATTCCATTTTCCAGTTGGTTTCCCTACCTTCCTCCCGACGTCTGTAAACGTTACATTTCCTTTGGAAGGTGTCTTCTGACTTTATTATTTACGTTAGAATTCCACGCCCCTGAAACGTAAAGTCGGTTTATACACCTCCTCTTGGCACTTACATAGTAGTAACGAACAGACGAAGATCTTAACGATATAATTATCGTTCAATGAGGTCTCGAAGCGAAGTTCCATCTTTAACAAGAGATCAACGTTTCATTCATTTGTCTCCTGTTGGAAAATAGTCCTAAACCTTTGAAGTGTCCTAAAAAATAGTAGAGGTATAAAAATTTAAGAGTGTAATCGTTTTCAGTCTCACGACTTCGGTTCAAAAGAGGAACGAGAATACTAAAGACAGAAGTAGGTTTCATCCAACAAACCCTCTGACTTCAAAAGGAAAGGACTTCAAAAGGAAAAGACACATAGACCGAAGACCTTCGTAAGTCGAGTTTCAGAAGTTGTCTACTCCGGGAAGAAATTTTGGGTGACCACTGAGAAGTAAAATCTTAGAGGACAAAACGTATCCCTGTTTTGAACCGCGTACCTAGTCAGATACTTAACTGCGGTTCCAGAGGGAACGAAAGTCTTCAAGTTTTTTTGCACGTTAACGACGTTTTTAGATCCTACTCTGTGTTCTGTGATCCGTCTGGAGTGAGGTAGACATCAATCTGACACACTCAGATACAAAGTAACTAAACCCCGAAGGAAATTCAAGACCTCAAGCCGTGATACCTTACAATTATCGACGTCGCCACTCTACTAAAAACTTGAATTACAAACAGAGGACCCAATACTGAACTCCGTTCGACACCGTTTCTCCCTTAATCGTACGACATTTTTAACGGTACACAAAAGTGTCTCGAGAAGAATGAAGTAGGAGTCTTGTTGAAACAATACATTCAAAAGAATATTATAAGGTAAATAAATGTCCATCATCTTTGTCTTCGGACCACCCTTCAACTCGGACACTGGGGAACTGAGGTTAGAGACAGAAACGAAGAGTAGTGTGTCAAAAAGGGTAGAACATGTGTTCCGGGATGTTCGTAGTACCGGGAGGAGGGGAAGAGGATAAGGAGCTCCCTGAAAATTTAATTAAAAAGATAAAATTTCAATGCCGTATACAATGACCCACAGATGAATATTAGGGAGGGAACGTCTTAAGGGGTTAAAACAAGGTCCGTTGTCACTTTTATTTAAAGAGTAAGAGAAAATGTCGGTTCTCTTTTTTTGTTTGTTTTGTTGTTTTTTTGTTTTTTTTTGGGTTTTCTCGACTTCAGACAACCACCATAAAGGTACTTTCAATAATAAAGAGTCTGTAAATCCCTGTCTACGACAGTCGGAAATTGGAGACTAGGAAGGGGAAAGAAAGACGGAAATATCTCTAACAAGGAATCGAGTATATCGCGTCATTGACAGACTAGTTATCTTTCGACTTTCACTGTAGAACTCTCAATGACTTTCTTTTTTCCCACGAACTTGGACTACCTTAATATCTCGATGATATGGTAGGATACTTAGTGGATGAAACCCTAAAGAATTATGTTTCCTTTTATTAAAGTCAACCCAGAGGTAATATACGTCGAATTCCGTTAAGGCTTGGTGTTCCGATTGAAACATTAATTTAATTTACATGAGACATTATTTAATAGTGACTCTCCGTCAATTTTCCTCTAACAATCCCGACCTTGTCATCCTTAAATTCATGATACTCTTTTATAACACTTCAGTCACCAGGTCAATAGTTGACGACAAATTGTTAAGTAGGACTCGGCACACCGTAATTCCCTTCACTTCCAAGAGTCACAGGTTGAGAAACGCTGGGGTACCTAACATCGGATGGTCCGAGGAGACAGGTACCCTAAAAGCTCCGTTCTTATGACCTCACCCAACGGTAAGGGAACAGGTCCCCACACCGTAATCCTTAGTCGAGAATAATACGACTGTTGAAGACTTCTTAAACAGTCTCCTTACCTCTCCTCCACCTCCTCCCCGTCCTTGTCATAGACCCGAACCGAACTTTCCGAGTCCTTCCCAGAAGCTCTGATACTCGACCTTACTAGACTTCCAAACCTCCGACTATCGGAGAGTGCCGATAGAACCTTTTAAGTTAAACGAGTCAGTAAGCCACCTTAAATGGTTTGTGTGGTTCCTTATGATTTAAGAGAAATCCAATGAAACCTACTCTTTCTTTTCCGTATTTTTTTTATCGTTTATGTTGGAAATAGAAAAATCAAGGAAAGTCAAAATGCACAAACACTTTTTCTAAATTCTATGATTACTTATTGTCGAAGGGTCAAGGAGACCCGGTCCGTGCTATAATTCGAGAAATGTACGTAGCGGTGAAAATTAGAAGTGTTATGAATACTCCATTCTTAATGATAAGGGTCGAATCTCTACTCCTAGTTTCTCTAACTTATTAAAAGGGTCAGAGATCTTCTCGGCGTAACAATAAGTTTAGGTTCAGACGGTCAGAGACTACGATAAAAATGAAAGAAGTTGAAAGGTAGTACATTTGATCTTTGACTCGATAGAGTCACCGAGTCGTCATTTCTTGGGTGAACGTTCCGTCCTCTGAAAGTCCTCTGTACACAGGTTAGGAACCTAACCCTTCTAGGGGACCTCTTCCCGGACCGTTGGGTGAGGTCGTAAGAACGGACCCTTCAGGGTTCCTGTCTCCTCGGACCATCCGATGTCAGGGACCCCAGCGTTTCTCAGTCTGTGTTGACTCGTTGATTTGTAGTTGTTCGCCCTTTGACGGACAGGGTAGCGGACCGCGAAGTCGAGCTCTGCGAGTGCTGACTGAGGAAGTCGGGTCGAAAGAACCCCAGTGGAGTACCTGAGTAAGAAGGTCGACACGGGGACCGAAAATTTATCGCAGACGACGGACGGACACCGAGGGAAGTAAAACCTGGAATACGGAACCCTAAAGGTCGAGACTGAGAAGGGGACATAAGACTTAGGAGGGAACGGAGTACACCCTTGTAGGATGAGTCGATAGGGTTGAACCTCCAATGACCTAACGGGAAAGAAGACGGAAGGAAAACCCCTCCCTAAATCTGTTATCCATTAACTTACCTATTCTCTTGAAACAGACTTTTAACCGTCGAACGTAAGAGGACAAGCAAATATTTCTTCGGTTTACAGAAAGTACGTTACCATACCAAAATAACGGTTCGTCATCCTTGTCCGAATTCATCGTCGACGTACGTACCCAAATTTTAACAGTCTTTTCACAAAACCTCCTCACGAGAGTTTGAAAATTCACTGTATACTTAGTGGACCTCTAACACGATTTTATGTCTAATCTCCTGAGTGTAATCCAAACGTACTTTAGACTCTAAGACACAAAGATTGGTCGGTCAGAACGTCCAGGAACCTGGTGTCCAACTCAACGGAGCGAGATCCTGTCTAAGAGTGGGAACCGACATATAACGTGAACCCCCACCCCCGCCAACTTTTTTTTTCTGACTGCGGAAGAGTGTCGTGACTAGACTTACACCGGACCTGTGACCTAAAACTTTCACAGAGGCCCATTAAGATCACACAACGACTTCGACTCTTCGCGAGAAGATCTCCCAACACGAGAAAGTGTGTACTTTGTTAAAGTACACATGGATAACACAAGGTCCGAGTCATCACTCCACGATCCCTCTTTGGTCATCTACTCTTTCTACGTCTTTGTATTGTTCATCTTTTTGCTTGAGGATTATTCTGCAGAATTAAGTTAAATTTCTTTGATACACTAAAGTACATACTTCGTGATAGAGTTACCTTTCTTTTGGTCAAGACTTCCACAATCATCGTCCGAGAATGTATAAAAACTGTTTGTATTTAATGTGGTTATGAAATTCTTCATATTGTAACAGGTATAGGAGCCTACGCTATTGAAGGGAGAATTGAAGCCTCTCTGTTCTTTTCTATCTTCCCCCTTAGATACGTAACTGTGTATTAACTTTCGTTGTCATCCCTTTGTCTTTTAATCAAGACTTAGTTTTCGAGAATCGTTTGTGCCCACCGGAGTCTGTCTGTGTTTATAAACGTCTCTCTCGTTCTGGTTGCGGAAGTAGTATTCAACTGAATCTAGTTTAAACAGGATAATTAATACTCTATCTGGTATTTCTTTTTTTCACTTACCGTAAGAAAAGTGGACCACTTTGCTCTCTCGACTCCAAGTCTTCGTAAATCCCGGAGGAAGTTCAGTGCGTCGAGAAATCGTCCTCCGAGTTTCAATATCGGGACGTTAGATCACGAACCGGAGTCGAGTGACCTCTGTAGACATTTAATTCTCGGTACACGTTCTCCGTTCAATTGCAGAACTAAGAATTAGAACTCGAGAAAGGGAAGGAACATGTGAAAAAACGAAACGTGTGTCTTCTAGTGGACTAACTCGGTTGACTTATGAAGGAGACTTTTTCTTTACACTTTAAACTAAAACAAATGTGTATCCCGGATATATAAAGGGAATGTTTCATCAAGTACGGACCACCATTTCTCAATTTGTTTTTCCTTTTCTTTTTTTTTTTTTTCCGTACTTAATTTTTTTTTTTAGGCTGGTAGGTATATTCCGGAAGAGTAACGATATTACTATAGTCAACGTTGTTCAGGTTCCGGGCTGGAGTAATGTTCCCAAATTAACGTAACAATGTGTCAGAGTGAAGAGGAAAGACCGGAGAAAGAGAAATACTGTCGAAATCTTTCTTTAAAGTCGAGTTCCAGTTTCCTTTAATTAATGACGAAAGAATTAGACACGAGTAGATGTAAATCTTTTGAAACCCGAAAGATGGTCGTATAAGAACAGAGGATAAACATATCTGGGTTTGAATATTTTCATTGTGGAGTCTGGAAACAATTTTTTTTTTTTTCACGTGTTTTCGTGAACTTGCCTAGTATAAATTACACACCTAGTGTGAGGTTCTTTCGCGGTCCACATCTTCTCTTTAAGGAAGGTAAAATCGTTTCCAACGTTACGAACTTTTCAACTTTTAATAGAACGTATCTTTTAAAGTGGCTGATTAATCTGATCTCCGATAATTTGACCTCACAATTATTACCATTAGATCATTACGGTCATTTTTTCTTACGAGATTCTATTTTCCTGGTACTCACTGATATAGCTAACCATTATCTTAATGCATCGATGTCTAAATTTGCACCGAAAGACACCTTGTAGAGATAGACGTCAACCAAATTTGTAATCCTCCTCGACTAGCAAAAGTAGCAGTGTGATTTTAAAAATTTACTGGGACGAAAAGGAGAGAATAAAGAAGTAACCGGTCCCTCTACGGATTAGTTACCCACGTCCAGTTACTTACATTCCTGGTATATAATTACGTATATATACCTAAGATCCTTCTACCATGGCTGCTAGGATGTGCGTCCCGTCGTTTCTTTTGCGTCTGTACTTCCTGTCTGAACACCTGAGTCACCCTCTTCCTTTTCCACCCCACTAAACTCTCTTATCGTGACTTTGTATATGTAACGGTCTACTTTTGACCTATTGGTCACGTTCAAACTACAGGCTTCGTCCCGTGGGTTTCGGGTAAGAGACTCTTGGACGTCCCTACCCCACCCGTCCCTCCGTCCCTCCGTCCTCTCCGTCAAGTCCTACCCGCAATGCGTACACACGAACACCGACCGAGTATAACTACTTACCGTTTTTGGTAGTGTTATAACATTAATAGGAAATTAATTTTATTATTATGTTTTCTTAACCTTCGGATCCAAGATATCCATTAGTTGTTTATATTTACAATATTGCTAATGTTTCTGGAGATGGACCCACACAGAGAACGGATAGTTCCTATGGAAAAGTCCGGACTATTACCGTCCTTAGTCCTCTAGACGTAAGATCGCCGTCAAGACCGTGATCGGTCGGTATCCCAACCCACCGAGTAAGTGGATAACTGTCCAGTAAATGGATGACCATCTTGGAAATGAAGGGAAATAGGTGTACTTTATCACCCCGATCTATGATAGAACCTCTTCCGTTACCGTTCGGTGAGGTCATGAGAACGGACCTTTTAGGGTACCCGCCTTCTCGGACCACCCGACGTCAGGTACCCCAGCGATTCTTAGTCTGTACTGACTCGCTGAAGTGAAAGTGAAAAGTGAACGTACGTGACCTCTTCCTCTACCGTTGGGTGAGGTCACAAGAACGGACCTCTTAGGGTCCCTACCCCCTCGGACCACTCGACGGGAGATACCCCAGCGTGCCCCAGCGTGTCCCAACCTGTACTGACTTCGCTGAATCATCGTCGTCGTCGTCGTCGTCGTCGTCGTCGTCGTCTATGAGAGATTTCGTGGAAGTTCTAAATTCTAGGAGACACGAGCAATCAAAGTCCATTTCTGTCGTCGATTTTATTCTCCACATGAATATCACGTCTTTAATTCGCACGGAGACCTCAGAGTCGAAGGGACCACCGAGTCGACCATTTTTTAGACGGACGTCACACCCTCTGGGTCCAAGTTATGGACTTAACCCTTCTATGGGACCTTTTCGCTTTCCGATGGGTGAGGTCATAAGACCGGACCTCTTAAGGTACCTGACGTGTCTCAGGCGTTTCACGGCCTGTGTTGACTCCCTGAAAGTGAAAGTGAAAGCCCCTAGAGTTGGGATCAAGTAATGAATGTCAACCTAATGAAACCTGTTGTTTAAAGAGTTCGAGGGTAAAAGTAAACGGAGGATACAGGAACCTTCGGTACATCGTCTAAACAACGTTTTTAGTGTACGAGTGTTTAACGGTAGTAATCAAGTCGTGGACTGATCCATCCCAAATAACCAGAGGTCGATCTGTCTTCGTTGAGTAAAATCCGTTGAGTTACTTTTTATTTTACATAACTCTCCTACGTCCATTTACAACCTTAGTTACCTTCAGACTTGACAGTTCAAAGGTCTCGTCACAGGATTAAAATTGTTCGTATTTTTATTGGACCCCCAGAACAACTTACGTATTCGATTTAGATCTGACGTCGGACTTTCTAAGACGTAAAGATGGTTTTAAGGTCGACTCCTTTAGGACGACCAGGAAACTCAAATCCGAAGCTTCCTGTTTTCTATTTCCTCGAGGTCCCTGGACCCTTACTTGTTGTTCACTATCCTATAAGGGAAAGTCTGTTCCCGTAGCGACAGACGAACCTAAGAGAAAACAGTGGTTCGAGTCATAACTATACAGACCCTCTTAGACGACCGGAGTCTAACCGAGACTTGATCATCTCCGATCCGCTATCTGCCTGTCAAGGTGATTCCACTAGACGTGGTCCCCTCCAGTCTCAGGGATTTCGTTATCAAGAGTTTTGCACCAGGGGTCCGGTCGTCATTTATGTTTAAGATTTTTCGGTAGTGTTGAGACAGTAGTTTTCTTCTTCCTTATTTACAACCTTCTACGATACTTATCTTAACACACGAGGATTTTAAGTATATAGCTTTGGCATTGGAGGTTACACTGACATAAACCTCTGTCCCGGACACTCCGTCACTATTCTCAATTTACTCCAGTAGTCCCATCCCAAGATTAGTCTATCCCAAAAACGGGAGATTAGTCTCCCGTGTAGTCTCTAAAAAGGTGGTACACTTCTGGATCGTTCTTTCACCGACTGGTGTTCGGTCCTCCGTCCGGTGGTCCTTGGCTTACCTGGTCTTACAACTCGAACCCTAAAAGTCGGAGGTCTTGGCACTCTCCATTTAGAGACAAATAATTCAGTGGGTTATACACTAAAACCAATATCGTCGGACTAGTCTGATTATGTCTTCCCGTTTTCTTTATATAAGTCCCTCTAGAGGACCCACTCCTTTACCGTTGGGTGAGTTCATAAGAACGGACCTTTTAGGGTGCCTGTCTCCTCAGACCCCCCGATGTCAGGTACCCCAACGTTTCTCAGTCTGTACTGAATCATTGACTCGTGTGTGTGTATCTCCCAAGGATACCGGGTTCAACACTCTATTCGCCAATCAGTCATACTTGTTTCGAAGTGTGTTTACCGGAACATAGTGGTAACAAAAGAATTTGTATTAAAAAACAAATAAAAAAACAAGTGGTCTGTACATAATTCAAGATGTCCGTGTTCTGGACACTTAAGTTTCAATTCATTCTCCTCCGGAGACGGAACTACGACGAATCTCAGACCACCTCTTCTCTCTTCTTACTAATTATGGGTCTCAAATTATACTTTCACCAAACTCTTGCTACATCGACACGTCCCCAAAAGTAATCAAGACCTGATCCTTACACCAGTCGATTAACACGAAACCACTTACTTTGATTTATCCCAATTATGGTTCTAGATGTAGATCCTCCTTCTACGTCGTTTTCTTCGTCGGGTGTTCAGTCGGACCTCCATACAAGTCTACATTACTTGTGTATTAAGACGTTCTAAGGTCCCCCCGTAAAGGAAAACTCCTTACGATCTCAATTTTTATCGTCCTCGGTTTCATTATCCCAGAATACACGAGTAGAAATGAAATCAGATTTAGAACTCCACCACATACACACACATACTTCATCTGAAACTACTTTCAACTGGATGATAAGCCTATTATCTTTTTCATATAATATCAAACCTTTTGTGACGAAACCCTCTGGAGGGACAAAACAGAGAGGGAGTTAAGATAGTCTAGACAAGTCATCGACTCGACACAGACTGAGTAACGTTAGGGTACCCGATGTCGTGTGGTCCGGAGGGACAGGTAGTGGTTGAGGGTTTCGAACGAGTTTGAGTACAGGTAACTCAACCACTACGGTAGGTTGGTAGAGTAGGAGACAGTAGGAAAAAAGGAGGACGGAAATTAGAAAGGGTCGTAGTCCCAGAAAAAGTTACTCAGTCAAGAAACGTATTACACCGGTTTTATGACCTCGAAGTCGAACTCGTAGTCAAGAAGGTTACTTATAAGTCCTGACTAAAAGATATCCTACCTGACGAACCTAGAGGAACGTCAGGTTCCCTGAGAGTTCTCAGAAGTGGTTGTGGTGTCAAGTTTTCGTGACTAAGAAACCACGAGACGAAAGAAATACCAGGTTGAGAGTGTAGGTATGTACTGATGACCTTTTTGGTATCGAAACTGACATACGTGGAAACAGTCATTTCCTTACAGAAACTAAAAATTATACGACAGATCAACCAGTATCGAAAAGAAGGTTCCTCGTTCGTAGAAAATTAAAGTGTCGACTCCAGTAGTAGACGTCACTAAAACCTCGGATTCTTTTATTTCAAACAGCGACAAAGGTAACAAAGGGGTAGATAAACGGTACTTCACTACCCTGGTCTACGGTACTAGAATCACAAAACTTACGACTCAAAATTCGGTCGAAAAAGTGAGAGGAGAAAGTGAAAGTAGTTCTCCGAGAAACGAAAGAAGGTATACCCACCACAGTAGACGTATAGACTCCAATAACTATAAAGAGGACCGTGAGAACTAAGGTCGAACACGAAGTAGGTCGGGTCGTAGAGTGTACTACATGAAGCATATATTCAATTTATTAGTCCCACTGTGACATGTCGGAATTTCACGAGGAAAGGGTTAAAACTTGAACTAGGATATTCGGATGGGATTAGGAGAGTTATGTAAAAGGAATTTTAAAGGGTTTTATAAGATATCGACCGACGTTTGTTAGAATTGATTATACTAGTCTTGTTTATTACATGTCGACACGATTCTAAGTCAATCGCAATAATCACAAATAACGAAACTCGTGTCTCGAAACCAGACACATGAAAGTCATCCCATCTCTCACACCATTTATAAAACATGACGACCTGTTTTACAACTCATACTAGTTCATACTACGACTCATACTCGTCCGGGTCAGTGGACGGGGTCCGTCTGACTCTTTGTGACAAGTCTCTTGGTCGGACTAGTAGGTGAGGCACTTATATCTAACTTTATACACTTTCTTTACCCCACCTACCCGACCATAACCTCTAAATTTTTTTCCACCGACGTAGTTCTCATCCCACCCCTACCTTATCTGACGTTGGGTGAAAACTGTACTGTTCCTTCACACTCAAGTCAATCCGTCCACACCATCCTTTTTGTGATAAACGTGTTTATTGATCATTTGTCACTCCGTCTATTTTGATAATTTCTTCCTTGTACTGTAATATTTCTACAAACCCCTTACCTAATATATGATAACATTGCTATTCTCATTCGAAGTACCTTCTCCACTTTAAACTCGACTCACAACTCCTCACTCCTCTCCAGTTTTAGTGTGAGAACCTCCGACCACACCGTCCACCAGTCCGTCTCTTGTTCCGTTCCAGGTCTTTACCTTCCTATAAAAACATCGAGTTGTCCCTCAACAAACCTACTTTGGACCTTTTTCACCCTCTACTATGTAAGAACCTAGTCTACCATCTCTCAGAACCTACAGTAAGATTCCGCACACCTAATGTCAGACCCGATTCCCTGCAGCGACCCCAAAGATTGAACCCGTGACTATACTGGGTATGATCAGAAGAGTTGAAAGAGTACGGTACTATATCTATGTACTACTGTTGAACACATACAATGTAACCTCCTCTACTACTCCGTCGAAGACAGTCTCCGTCTATGAGACCCTCGAAGGTTAAGACTAGAAGTGTTAGACTCGTAATACTCCTACTTATACAAGTCATGTAGACTTGTATAGTGATTGAGTAGTGATTGACCAACGGACGATGAGTGGTCTGTGATTAAAACCCCTATGGTTCACCTGTTTTGTCTTTTAAAGGATGTAGAATTGTCCTCTTCGTCTGTTCTTCATTTTCCTGTTTAGCTACTATTACAGTCTATCACTATCTGTGGTCCATCTTTCTATTTCGTCTTATTTCCTTTCTTTTGACATCATCCGTCACAAAAAGAGACCCTTACACTGTAATTGTTAAAAGACCCACTGCCCTACCTTAATCAATTTCGAGACCTTCTTCTTATCACATCAATCTCCCTTGTTCCGTGGTGTTCTTCTTTGCACTTCTCACTTCGTCTCTTACCATTCCCTCCTTCAACCTCGACATCAGTTCCAGTCTTGTACATCTCAAACCGTCGAAGACCATTCTTCAAGTAAATGTTTTATTACCTTTCTGTCATCACTGAAAACACGTCTTACTACAGTCGTAACACAAAAATTCTCGTAAACTCACGATAAGTCTCTTGTCTGATATTACCAATTTTCGCCTTCGTCTCTGTCGAAAGGTTCAGAGACGGGTACTAGGTCCAGACGTATCCAACAATCATCCCCCTCACCTTTCATAAATCGTTTACAAAACTTTCCTTGTCTCCCCTTCACCTTAACATTATACTCTTCTTCCCCCTTCAGACTCACATTTCACATTTCACAAAAATGTGAGACCCGGATTTGTGATCTACTTATGATTGACTGTACACCTCCAGACTCCCGACTCACCTAAATTCCATTTAAGACTTCGCAGAAAATCTATAGGTTTACCTTTACCATTCAGTCGCCAAACTATATGTTTAGACTCTGTGTCTTCCTTTCTCTTTGCCCACTTACCTACTTACTTACCTAAAACATTAGATAAAAGTATCATAAATTTAGTTTCTTGTCTTACTTTCTTTGATCATCTTTCACGTTTATTTTTTCTTTTCTTCTCCCTTTCCCTCGTTGTAAACAAAGGAAAGACGATTAACAATTCGAAATGCGAACACATCTACGAAAAGGAATATAGTACGACGACGACGATTCAGTGAAGTCAGCACAGGTTGAGACACGCTGGGGTATCTGCCGTCGGGTGGTCCGAAGGGGCAGGGACCCTAAGGGGTCCGTTCTTGTGACCTCGTCCAACGGTAAAGGAAGAGGTTGCGTACTTTCACCTTTCACTTTTACTTTCCCTTCAGCGAGTCAACACAGGCTGAGCATCACTGGGGTACCTGATGTCGGATGGTCCGAGGAGGCAGGTCCCCTAAAAGGTCCGTTCTCATGACCTCACCCCACGGTAACGGAAGAGGAGGACTCCATCTACGTTAATCGGGGTAAATCATAACTCCTGTACCTTTGAGTTTCAATAATTCATCGAGTTTCAGCATGTCCTTCAGTTACCTTATGGACCTTAAGCCAGGAGTTAGAAGAACTCAGGATCAAATACATTCTTGAACCAGGTGTCCACTTTACCGACACTTGGTTAATCACTACCACCGAACCCATCCTGTTTCGGACAGTACCTTCGTCAATTCCTATTCTACCTCTAAATTTCGAACTCGCTGGTTGTTTTACCACTTTCTACTTTGACCTCTTCAGTCACGAAACGGACTTTAGTTTCTGCTCTTGAAGTACGAACAAGGAACTCAGCGGAACGGTTCCATCCTGGACCACCTCAGTGCTGTTCTACCCTTCCTCTACGCAAGTACCGTCCCTACACAGTACGTCGACCTAATCCTGAACGCCTATCAACTACGAACCAAGTGACTACGAATAGGATGTACCCCAGGAACTTTAGCGGGTAACCCGTCTCTGATTTAAAGACGTCGTTTCGTCACAGGGTACCGAATCGCTATTACAGAGTGCTAAACATTCCTCTAGATTTTGAGACTTCTTTTAAGGTGGATGGAACCGAAGTTTCCTGCAAAGGTTGTAAAGCCTCATTAGACCATTTTGGGTCCATTTTACTGAACAAATAACCATGCTGTGTAAAAGACACAATCGTATGCCAACGAGTTACGTATTCGTGCGACACTGAGAGGCGTAGGATAGGTAGTCGACTTAAGGACGACGAGTGTAGACTCAGGCAGGGGACCGCCGTGGATACAAATTACCACGAGGTAAGGCGATTACGGCAGAGGGGTCGACTGTAGCGTTCGACTGTAAAAATATAATGTACGAACTAATAAATTTCGCCCCGACAGGTTATACCATCGGAAATCGGTGTACACCGAGAAATTTAGATTTAATTAACTTCACTTTACTTTAAATTTTAAGATGGGGAACCAGTGTGTTGGGGGTAAAGTTCCTGAGTCATCGTTGTACACCGATCACGGATGACAAAACCTACCTCGTGCAGACCTCATAAAGGTAATAGTGTTCTTCAAGATAACCTGTCGTGACAAAATTGAGTTACAAGACGAACAGACGTCTAGGAGACAAAACATTGAGACAGTCAAGATGTTCTTGAATCAAGAAACACCATTAGCTAGGTTTCTAGAGGAGGGTCAGGAGTTCGTATGTGCGCTACTAGTTTCGAGTCAACCATTACAGTAAGTTTTATTGGTCGTTATCCTTGCATCGTCAGTTACCATCAGTTGAACTAACTTGGTCCCCTTTCACCGAGAGGTCGTCTTGATTTCTTCGTACACTTCTCTCTGACGTAGTTACCCTCCTTTCAAATGTCATAGTACTGTACTAACAATGTGACCGGATTCGTCACCCTAGAAAGTAAACTAAAAATTGACTATTCAAACTTCATCTGTGTTTCTTACACCATAACCGTCCATGTACACACGATTCAGCGAAGTCAGTACAGGTTGAGAAACGTTGGGGTACCTGTCATCGGGTGGTCCGAGGAGACAGGAACCCTAAAGGGTCCGTTCTTACCGTGGACCTCACCCAACGGTAAAGGAAGAGGTCCCCTAGATGGACTAGGTCCCTAGCTTGGGCGTAGAGAATACAGAGGACGTAACCGTCCACCCAAGAAATGGTGATCGCGGTGGACCATGACTGGGTCCTCTGACGTTCGTTTAGTAAATTTGGAACCTTTATATCCGCACCAATTATGCTCAGTTACTTAAACTTCTGACTAAACGGACCTTATCTCTGAGTATGAGACATCGTTGTGGGGTGAAGGGACGAGGTGGGGAGTGGAAAGATGGGTCCAGTTTCGACAGAATTTGTAGATTTACGGTCGGGAGACTTTGGAGGAGAAAAAGTATAGGGTTCGTGTCAGTAAACGTATTACCACAATTGCGTACCTGACTTTAAAAGTCGAGTAGAAGTCAAGAGTGTTTAAACTTCAGTCAATACTTGGTGGGATTTGATCGTCGGATGTGAATTATAAAATACTAAGAACAGATCCCCTCTTGGTTTCGTGCTTTGTTCTAACTAAATCTTCAACTCAAAGTGCCATTATTACCTCTTAAGAATAAATAAATAAAACGTTTTTTTTAGTCAAAAATGTTACTTTGAGTGTCTAAGACTTTAACTTTTACCAAAATTTTTACATTTAATTTAAAACCAACTTTTGAAAACCCTCTGTTGAGAAAAGTCCACCCGAATGTAACAAATTAGTAATTCAAAACAGACTGAGAAACTCTGGGATACTTGACGTCGTGTGGTCCGAAGGGACAGGAAGCGATAGAGGGTCTCGAACGAGTTTGAGTACAGGTAGCTCAACCACTTCGGTAGGTCAGTAGAGTAGAAGACAGCAGGGGAAGAGGAGGGCGGAAGTTAGAAAGAGTCATAGTCCCGGAAAAGGTTACTCAGTCGAGAAGCGTAGTCCACCGACTTCATAACCTCAAGGTAGAAGTTGTAGTCAGGAAGGTTACTTATAAGTTTCAATAAAGAACTTACTATCACCTTAGTAATAAGAGTCGACAATATATAGTTATAACGACAAGAATCGTGAATAACAGTAACTAAGACATGGTTTACTCCTTGGACTCTGGGTTTCTTCAGTGACGAGGTTTAAAATAGGGGTCATTCACCTTCTCGATCCTAAACTACTTCCATCGAGTGACAGAGAGACAATCTTGTAAAGGGGAATAAAACATCTTTCAACTTTAGTCCTATTTCTCATCCCACTGGGTTTCTAGTGAGTTTCTTCAAATGTAAAAACTCGTCTATACTACTAAACAATCTTACTTTAGTGATCTCTCAGTACCCTCTTTCATTCAATCGAAAAGGACGTGAACAGTCTTTCGTTTCATGTGAGTAGTTTTTATATAATTTGTATAAACTTATCTTTCATGGTCAAAAAGTCGTGACTCATCAAACCACTTATAGGAACGTTGAATGAAAAAAGTACAAGATTTCGTCGTTAATTTTTTTTTGTTGGTGGAACATCCAATGTCACTCGTCAACAGATGACAATTACGATCCACGTCCTTTATGAGTCCTTTCCCCTCCCCCTTATTCACCAAGTTTGACTCTTTTCAAATCAAGGAAAGTAACGTAAAAGGGGTCGTACTGAGAGGGACGGGGCGTGGCAACGGGTGTTCGGGGACGTGCGTAAGTAACGATTGTCAATTGGAAAAGGAGCAGGGGGCCAAGAGAAGAGTTCTTAGTGTACCAAGCACGGTTGTAGAAGGGAACAGACCCCGGTGGTGAGTAGACACTTGAGACGTTGTGGAAACACACAGGATGGTCTGTGTGTCATCTTAGAGTTATTACTGAACTCCTCATTTATCGAGTAAGTTACAACAAACAACAGTAATCTCTATCTATTAATTGAGACGAGTTTCCACCAAAACTAGTGTACCCGTTGTTACTAGTAGACTGGGTGGGTCCTTAGGACTTTTAAAGGGTCGACACAACCCCTCACAGACTGTAAATCTCAGTCGTGAAACTCCGAGAAAAGAACGAAGACCATCAGCAGGACGGTCTTCTTTAAGAGAAACGTTTCCGAAGGAATTGTTTGTTCCTACGGTCTTAATAGAATTACCATATGTTGTTTTGAGATGAAGCATTTCAGAGAACGGTAGAGAGAGAACTAAAGAGAGAGTGACTTGTGTCCAAAAACCAACAAAAAAAAAAAAAGGGGCAAATAATAGACTTTCTTTGACGTTTTGTTTTAATTTCTGATAGTTTCTTTCCCCAGACCGGTTCAGTCTGTGAAACCGATTCGTTGTATTAAGATAGATGGACGTCACATCAAAAGGTTGAATGTCACTAAGTTCTATGTGTCTTAAAGTACTTTCGGAAACTGGATCCTTCTTCGAGGTTACAAAGTTACTTAAAGTCATGGTTTTCTAGTATCAATAATTAATGTTCGGTTATTCTTTATACAAGACCTCTTCCTTTACCGTTGGGTGAGGTCACAAGAACGGACCTCTTAGGGTCCCTGCCCCCTCGGACCACCCGACGGCAGAGACCCCAGCGTGTCTCAGTCTGTGCTGACTTCGCTGAATCGTCGTCGTTCTTTATACAAGTCTAATCTTTTATTCTTAAACTTACCGGTGTGAACCGAAATTTTATTACTTTTCTCGATCATTTATTTTTAACATTCCACTATCTTGGGCACCGACGGAATGTCCATTGAACTGTTTAATTTCCGATTGTGACGAACGCGTACTCGAATCTTTGTCTTAGGTTAAGAAAACTGAAGTGAACGTCGCGTAAAGGATAAGGGATATCCATCCGAATTTCTAAAAGGGAGGAAAAAGTTCAGTTAAAGCCTATTGAGCATCACTAATTATATCGGCCAAAGTAGGTCTTTAGCGAGAATCTAAATTATTTTTTTACTTATTTTACAGAAGATGACTACTTTTGGTCATGTCAATTTAATCTCAAAGAGAATTCCAAGAGAAATAAAAACAATGTTATATACTAAACTTTAGTATGAAACTTTACATACTAGAAACCGAAAACCCAAAGGTGGGTCTCGATGTAAACTTCAGTTCACAGCTCTTGTCTTCGGTCACTTCCCTGTGGGAAATAAATTCTTCTTTCTGGGTGACTGCAGTTATTTCCAAATTCCCTGATTCGACTTGTCTCCAATTCCAAGACTCTTAAAGACCAAGGGGTATCCTTCTGATATATCTTTCTCCTAATTGATTCTCAATTTTGGATGTGTATTTCATTATGTAGTTTGACAGTGTTTATTGAGTGTTTCTTTCTTTTCCTTTTATCCGAAAAGTTGTGTTTAACAAATACGATAATTCGGAATTTTTATACTCTTCAGTCCTTTGTATTTAATTAACTCCTTTGTTTTTTTTTTCTTGTCTTTTTTCCGAGGACGTTTACTCAACGTTTCAATTTACGTTTTCTTAATAAAAATAAAAAAGTGGGAAGTTTAAAAACTTTAGTTCTACAGAGAATATTAAATTTTGAATTAACGATCTGACGAAAGAAAGAATCACTACCTATTTTACTACTGAATAAAATATTAGTCACTAGAGAGAAAAAAACTATGCCTGGTAAAAATTTCAAAAATAACTTAAACAATTGATAACAAAGACAAAAAACAAATCATAAAAACCGGTACTCCGTACAACCGAGAATCGAGAGACTGGTTTCTAACTTGACCGTTGGGAACATAATCTTCTGTTGCACAGTTGGTTACCTGGTGGTCTCTTCGGGGAGCCCCAAAGAATTTAAGTGAATTTCTCTCTAAAAACCAAAAACAAAAATACATACTTTCTTTTCAGTCAATATTTCACACGTAAATCCTTTCCTCTCCTTATCTCTTTTCATATATAACTAAAAAAATGAGTTACTAACTTCTCGTCAGTAAGAAAATTTTAATATGACCGTATAATTATTTTTAATAGGTTCAAGACCCGTTCTGTCCTTCACAGTCATTTATCATTTATTGATTATAGTGTGTCTTGTACAAGAGACTGATGTTACGATATTTCTGTTCTTTTTTATCAGTTTGTCGGGGGGTATAAACCTAAACATTCGTGAGGAAATTATTAAGTAGTCGATTTCTTCTTTTGTATCTCTTTTAATTTTATCCAAATCTATACTCACGATTTTATCATTTCTAGTTTAATATACCCGACGTCTATTCTGTCATGTATCTCCCTTTATACGTCGTAATATACAATATAGTATTTCCTATTACGACTATTAAAAAATCGATTCGTAAGTCGATTTGTTAGATGTTTTTCCTATCTAATTCTTTTATCAATTCTTTCTTTTCTGTCTTAATTTTTAATTATTTTATCGTTGGGTCTTTTTATTTTAATTAGTTTTCTCGGACATAATTATAACTGACTCCTTTTTATACTTGGACATTATTCTTTTTGTCATATCTTAATTACATCTATCTTTTTAACCTTATATTACACCTCGACTCGTTGTCAGAGTATGTATCTACCCTTGTACTGTGTAATGTTTCGATTGTACCATCTAATCACCTCCTTTTTTCCTTTTAAATTGTTTTCCCTAAAAACACTTTTTTTTAATATATTCTAAGAGTATACGTAATTTTTTGGGGTTTAGACTTTTAGTCCTAGGTTTTGAATTTCATAAAACTTCTTTTTTATCCATTTATAAAATTTTATAAGTCTATCTTTACATAAAGAATTTACTGTTCTATTTTTCTATTTCCTTTTGTGACTATCTAAACTGATGTACTTTTAATTTTACTTGTCCCAACTTTCTGTCGTATCTTTCAATTTTCCCCTACAATGTAGGATCCTTTTCTATAAATGTCGTAGATACTGGTTTCTGAATTGTAGATCTTATCAGTTCCTCGGTATGTTTAGTTATTTCGGAATTGTTGAATAATCTTTTTGACTGATTTCCATATATTGTACGACGACGACGACGACGACGTAGCGAAGTCAGCACAGGTTGAGACACGCTGGGGCATCTACCGTCGGGTGGTCCGAGGGGGCAGGGACCCTAAGAGGTCCGTTCTTGTCACCTCACCTAACGGTAAAGGAAAAGGTTACGTACTTTCACTTTTCACTTTCACTTCGACGAGTCAGCATAGGCTGAGAATCACTGGGATACCTGACGTCGGGTGGTCCGAGGAGGTAGGTACCCTAAAAGGTCCGTTCTCATAACCGCACCCAACGGTAACAGAAGAGGTTATATATTGTACTTACCGAGTATTTACATACTTTTCTTCGAATTGGAATGTATGACTAGTTTCTTTACGTTTAATTTTTGTGTTTTTCTATCGACGAAACGTTGGTCGTCTACGTGTTATATTTTCCATCATGTTTCAAAACTACTCCTACACGTCGTTTTTGTTGAAGGAACTTTTTATTAAACCATTATGAATCAGTTTAGTTTCTGTACAGATACATGAAATACGGATTCGTGAAGGTCGAGATCCAAGCACCCAAACACAAATCAGTAATTCAACACAACCTGAGAAACACTGGGATACCTGACATCGGTCGGTCCGAGGAGACAGGTACCCTAAAGGGTCCTTTCTTGGGACCTCACCCAACGGTAGAGGAAAACGTCCCGTAGAAGTCCTGGGTCCCTAGCTTGGACGTCGAGAACGGGGTATAGGACGTGCCGTCCGTCTAAGAAATTGGTGACTCGGTGACCCCTTCGGGTCGAGATCCAAAACCCGTCAGTAAGAGTTTTCACCGAGTCTGACACTTATTAGGTGGTCGTTATGTCTCCTGGACCCAAGGTAACGACCCAACCCTTCTAGGGGACGTCTTCCCTTTCGATGGGTGAGATCATAAGACTGGACCCCTTAAGACACTGGTCTCGTCGGACCGTTCGATGTCAGGTACCCTGACGTTTCTCAGTCTGTGTTGACTCACTGAAAGTGTGAAGGCGAAGAGTTTGATCAGACGGAGCATTAGTGAACGCCTCAAACAATTTGAGACGTCTACACTGGAGTCTCAGACTTACTCGTCATTAAAGGGACTATTACGACTACGACGATCAGAGTCCCGGTATGGAATTCTCGGCGACAGGATCTCTTTTACCAGGGTTACACGGGTCCCTCTGTATCATAATAAGTACCGTAACTGACATTGTCATTCGTTAACCTTCGCTGGAGTCACAAGCGGTGACCCGGTTAATTAGTCGACCTAGATTTGATGTACAATTAATCTTTTATACATATTATACTATGCTAAAATTATTTCAAATTTATATCCGTTTAATTATGACGTATAACAAACTTTTACACATCCATATAAATTTCATGTTCATTTTTATAATTTTATACTACCCTTTTTATATTCTTCAACGTACCATTATGCACTTGTCGACTTCCTGGCACAAATGGAGACCCGTCCCTTCTCTTTTATTGTCTTACATCTTCTTTGTGTACTCCCTGTAGTCCACATGGACACTACGAAATAAATAAATAAAAATAACCTCTTCTCTGGACTTCGTTTACCTTTTGTTGTTCTGAATCGCTCATTGTCTACAAGCAATATGATAAAAGATTAATAAAAAGATAAACCTTATAAAGTATTATTGTGAGTAAATTTTCCTCGATCTCTAAGTGATTGATTTGAGTCTATCGACCATCAGACAGTGCCTGTCTTACGACCCAACCTACTTAAAAAGTATACTGAAGTGCAACTCAAAGAAAGTCGTGAAGAACAATAGGATGTTACAGTACGTTTTCGTTCTCTTTTATTATTCAGTCCCCAAAGTCTTTTACTGACCCTAAGATTAGTCAAGTCTCATATATTTTACTGTTATTAAAATATAAAATATGAATCATAAGATATATAAATATGAGATGAAAGCATATATATTATATAAGTTCGTGTAAATTAGGAGAGTTGTTGAGTCCTTGTCCGTCTTCCCTTCAATAGTAGGGGTAAAATACCTACTCTTTTAACTCCAAGTCCCTCCGATTCGATAGTTTTCACGATCAGTCAACATAGACTGAGAAATTGATTCGGACGGTCCGAGGAGACAGGTACTGTAAGAGGTCCGTTCTTATGACTTCACCCATCGGTATGGAAAGAGGTTCCCTATAAGGACTGAGTCCCTAACTTGGACCCAGAGGACGTAACACCCGTCTAAGAAATGGCAGACTCGGTAGTCTCTTTAGGAGTTTTTTGATTCATTTTCGAGGTCAGTCCCCATCGGTGTACCCAGACGATTGTAACCAGAGACAGGAACGAACATCCGTAAGTCCTATCCATCCTCGAAATAGGTATCGACGAGACACACACACACACACACACACACACACACACACACACACAATCAGTGAGTCAGGACAGACTGAGAAACATTGAGGCACCTGACATCGGGTGGTCCGAGGAAACAGGTACCCTAAGAGGTCCGTTCTTGTGACCTCACCCATCGGTAAGGGGAAAGGTCCCCTAGAAGGACTGGGTCCCTACCTTGAGTCCAGAGGACGTAACGTCCGTCTAAGAAATAACACTCGGTAGTTCCGGTTGAATTAATCCCTATTTTAGAAAAGGAAGTTTAAATAAAACTGAGACTGATTATTTTTGAGTTCCTTAAGGAACAAATAATTTTAACGAAAGTCGGTTACTCGACAAGACACGTGTATTTCGAGAACCCAAAAGATCTTCAAGGACCTCCGTCTACCCATTTCGGATCTAAAACATCAAAAACACCGGAGAAAGTTCAGGTGTAACGTAACGAGAATTCGACACATTTCACCCATTGAAATAGTCGTAACTCCCCGGAGTCAAAAGAATAGACATTTTACCCCGGTGGAGTGACCACTTCTAACATCCTAGACAACATACAAGTCGCATGTCGAGTTCTTCACCCACGATCTACGAATTAGTGCCAATGAAAATAAACAACTCTATGATTACTGTACTTTAAAAAAGAGAAAGAGAGAGTGAAGAAAGGGATGTCCGAGATAACGTAACCTTTCCTTTGTACCTTCAGGTACAGAGTGATCTCAAACGGGAGACAAAAACGTATGACGGGTAAAATGTAATCGCTGAACTCGTATGTACCCAAAACCCTAGGTATCCCCAGGAACTTGGTTGCGGAGAGACATTAAGGTGTTACTCCTGCTGACGCCGCCAAAGTCCTACCTTCTCCTTCTGCCCTTCTCCTTACCCTCCCCCCTCTCTTTCTCCTTGAAGTGAAAACTTTAAAGACTTTTCAAAACTAAGACGTTAACGTTTCATTTTCTTTACAGTGTTATACTTGTATCCGATAAGTATTTATGAATGACTTTTCGTACTGGATACAAATCTGATAAAGAAACTTTTGTTACATTAAATTTTTTTTTCATCCGACCACGAAAAGCGACACTAAAATCACATGGTGTTCAATGAACATTTACCGGTGTTTGCGACTCTTTAAAGACCAAAGAATTCATGACTATAAAACAAATTTTTACGGTATATCCATTCTTCTGAGTTCTCTTATTTCGAAGATCTTTCACAGCCATTCACACCGTCAGGATGGTCAAGTGACTCTAAGGACGAATTCGGAAAAGGACCTTTATTATATAAATCTTTCTCTACGACACTATTTATCATCGTTCCAAATTAAACTTCGTAGTGGCGGTTTATTATAAATTATTACCAGAAACCCATCCCGACGACACTTGACTTCCTTCAGCAAGTGATCCTCTGAAAACTTTTCCCCCGACGCCCCTCGAACGGCAGATTACCGACCACGGGAGAAGTTAAAGGGGAGTCAAAGTCCTCTCCAAGACCGGAAGTAGACGACGTACGAACGAAGATTTATTTCCCGGCCCGAAAGGTGAAGACCTAGAAACGAAAGCGAGAGACGAGACCCCGGTACGAGACGAGCGAGGTGGAGACGGGGAAGGCGACCTCTTAAAGTGAGTTGTCAATCCCTCGATTAAATCCCTAAAGAAGAAAATTTGACTTCATATCGACCAAATGTCATAACACAATCAAAGACCACATGTCGGTTCACTAAACCTAACAAAGAAAAAGGTAATTTTCTATGGCTTATATCGTGCTGAAACAACAAATAGACAAAATATATCTCATGAAACATAGACGATTAGGGTTTGAGGATCAAGTAAGGAAGGGGAGAGAGGGGAAACCATCGGTATTCAAACAAAAGACACAGACACTTAGATAAAGACAAACATTTATACAAGTAAACATAGTCAAAAATCTAAGACGTATACTTATAGTATGCTGTAAACAGAAGGAGACAGACTGAATGAACTGAATCGTACTATCAGAAATCCAAGTAGGTAGTAGGTACAACGACGTTTACCGTAATAAAGTATGAATAAAAATACTAAATCATTATAAAATATAGGGACGTGTGTGTGTGTGTGTGTGTGTACGAGTGTACCTATTTCTACACTATATGTGTAGAAACACACATATAGTGTAGAAATAGGTAAGTAGATAACTACCTGTGAATCCATCGAAGGTTCAGAACCGAGAACATTTATCACGTCGATACTCGTAACCTCACGTACATAAAAAAAAAAAAAGTTTATTACCAAAAGAAACTTAAAAGGATCTCACCCTAACGATCTAGTATACTATCGAGACAAAAATCAAAAGATTCCTTTGAAGTATGTCACAAAATCTTTAAAGAATTTGTTTGAGGTCAGGGGTTGTCATAACTACTCAAAGGTGAGACAACGTTATTATCATAATTACTATATTCTATTATTTGAAAATAATTTATAAAAATACAAACTTCGTAACCAGATACATAAAATGTATTGGGTGAATTAGACATGTTGTTAAGGTACTCCTTAAATAATGACAATTCTCAGTCCCGTACTGAAGTCTGATGAACTGAGATAATCGATGATATGAGTAGTAATAGAGAGACTATTCCAAAGAGGTTGATATATATATATATATATATATATATATATATATATATAGGTCATCTTATAATGACAAAAGGTTTTATAGTTATCGATTTGTATTTATTATTTTCCCTTTTATGAAAAAAAAAAAAACCGTTTATCTCAGAATCACTAAGTATCATGTATCAGGATTAAGGTTCCGAGACTCTTTAGGATATGATTTCTTTTGAAATTAAAAGGAAGAGAGTCTTAAATCGGGGACTTTGGTTTGGACCTAAGTCCACGTAACAAGAAAGAAAGAAGGAGAGAAGAAAAAGGAAGAAAAGGGAGAGGGGGTGAAGGTTGGGGGGAAAATTGAATGGGCCCTATTTGTACGAGTTTACGAGTGTACATCAAAAGAGGACATCAATGGATAAAGATTTACGTAAAGAACATAATCGGACACTTGAAGAATTCCCACTTTGACAGAATAAGTGACAAGATAAACATCGAGACAAGTGACACTACACCTGCACCGTCCGTCCAAAGAACAGACCAATTCAAATCTTTGTACAGACTCTATCAAGAAGTAGACTCTTACTGTATAACCTGAAGTTTACTGTATAACCTGAAGTCACTACCCAACCAGTTTAAAGACAGGGGTGGTTCAGTTTTATATTTTATGTCGAGCCACCTGAACGAGCTGTGTTTCTACCACTACTGAGTACTTACTCGAAACGTCATTACCGTGTAGTTCCAGGTGAAATACTTCTACATTTCCTTTCAAAGATCCTAACTGTAATAAAGAAGGACTTTCACTTAAAAATTCTAATCACTTACCTTCAGGTTTTCAAGGAACCCTTATAAGGAGACTCAGGTAGTAAAGTAACTTGTCTACTCTTTCACCTCTGTATTTCTTTCCATTGACCATATTGTAGTGGACAGTCATAGTCTCAAACTGATCTTACTGTATATAGTGGACAGTCGTTTCGTTGTTTCGTTTCGTTTTGTTTGTTTTTTGGGTACCTTGAGACCAGTATTTTATTTAGGTATCCTCAACTTACTGAAAAAATACTTTCTCCCGTTTTCGGTCGTGTCTACGGACCCGTTTGGTGCTCCCAGTCCTTTTCCAAACCGACTATATCGGTAACTATCTCACAGATATCTTATAGGCAAACCGTCAGATTTCATCATTCCGGTGAACCGTTAATTTAACTACGAAAACTTGACACCACAACCTCTTCTGAGAACTCTCAGGGAACCCGACGTTCCTCTAGGTTGGTCAGGTAAGACTTCCTCTAGTCGGGACCCTAAAGAAACCTACCTTACTACGATTTCGACTTTGAGGTCATAAAACCGGTGGAGTACTCTTCTCAACTGAGTAACCTTTTCTGAGACTACGACCCTCCCTAACCCCCGTCCTCCTCTTCCCCTGCTGACTCCTACTCTACCGACCTACCGTAGTGCCTGAGTTACCTTTACTCAGACTCACTTAAGGTCCTCTACCACTACTTGTCCCTCCGGACCGCACGACACTAAGTACCCCAGCGTTTCTCAGCCTGTGCTGACTCGCTGACTTGACTTGACTTGACTTGACTTATGTCTGGGTCTATGCTACCCTCACCAGGTTGGTTACTCGGTTCTGATCCGTACTGGGTCCTGTAGTCTTCGGATGCACTGTTTTGAACGACCTTCTTCGAAAAGGTTTTAATTAGAACAATATACCTTTCCGTCATACCATAGTAACCGACTTCACCAAAACTAACCTCTTCTATATGGGCTCTCTAAATAATAGAGAATAAGTTTCTGACGTTCATTTTGAACAAATGACATTTAATTTTAAATATGCAAAAGTTTATACTCTATTGGCAATTATAAACAACTCGTTAAAGACACGCACGAACTCACGAACGTACGATTCAGCGAAGTCGGTACAGGTCGAGAAACGCTGGGATACCCGACATCGGGCGGTCCGAGGAGACAGGTACCCTAAGGAGACCGTTCTGACGACCTCACCCGACGGTAAAGGAGGAAGTCCCCTAGAAGAGTCGGGTCCCTAGTTTGAGTTCAGAGAATATGGGGGACGCAACCGTCCGTCCAAGAGATGGTGGTCGTGAAGACCCTTCGGGTAACAAATATAAGATTGAGTGATTGAAGTGTGTCGTTGAAGTACTTCAAAGATACTAATAACGGGGTAAGACGTCTACTTCTTTGACTTCATGTCTCTTAATTCGTTAGTTTTGTTTCAGTGTATTGATCATCAATTACCTCAATCTTACTTTATTGAGGACCAAAACGAAGAAAGTAAATAAGGCGTAAAGAATACGATATTATTGTAGAACATAACACTCATTGTAAAAACGTTGAATCTCGACCTGTCTAATAGTAAGATAAGACGTATCTGCAAACCCGTTCTTTTACCACTGGGACCCTTGCCACTGGTCCTCTAAATGTCGGTACCACAGTAACGGTATTTACAATCTTTTCGGTTGTACCTAAAGTCTTCTTGTCCTTCTTCTCTTTTAAGTGTGTAGTGAAACTAAACATTTAGAACGGAGAACACCTTATCCTTTCTATTGTCCTCCCTGCATACTCTCTGTCTGAGTAAGGAAGTAGTTCCGGAGGACGAGAGGGAAACTCTCTCGTAGACGAAACATGGTTCACGTGTGTTCAGAATCCCTTCCACTGGTCCTAAGTGAGTGGGGAGCCTACCAAATAACAGGTCATCAGGTACGTGTGTTTATTGCACTGTCATCACTACCGCGAGTCTCTTTCCTCTAAAATCCACGTGTCCTCCCTGGACCCCCCGCCCACGACCAATATATTCTTACCTAGAAAACCGACCTTAATTTGTCGTCGTTAAAACGAAACGTGTTCTCTATAAAGAACACGTGGTTCTTCTCTCTTGGATTCAGGTCACGACTCTTCCGTTATGGTATAAGTCTCTTACGAGTCTCTGTCCCGAACGTCTCACCTACCTCCTAGAGGTTTCGTAGACGGACTCGTCTCCCACATCCGTGGGACTCGTTTCAAGAACTTTTCGGTGCCCATTGGGTAAAACTATAGAGACGTTCCGACCAAAGTTTACGGACCGTGTGTCATCCACGAGTTACTTATAAATAACTATTTTCCTCACTTCTCACTTAACGTGTTACATTTTCCATTTCACTAAAGTATCGTAGCGTCCCAATGGGTGGTTAATCAGACTTCAACTTAACGTTCGTATCAAGATCTTGTACAATCGGAAGTTAAGATTCTGGCTTAAGGTTTGTAACTTTACGACCTGAACGAGAGCCCTTCACTGGTTCCTACTGGGACGCACGAACATCGTCCGAGGGAATACAGATCGGAGATAGACGACTATGTTTGATAGAAACGAACCTGACACGCTCCAGAAAAGAACAAACTTAACTTTTACTGTTACTCTTGATGTTTGCACTCGTGGAATCTAAATAGGTATATAGGTATTTTCGGATCGTTGGTTCCCATAATAGAAATAAGTCTTTTTCATCTTGTGAAAATTCCAAGTCTTTATATATATATATTTAACCCAAGACTTTACCAGTAAAAAAAAAAAAAGGGGATTCGATACGGTAATATCACTAGTCGGTTCGAAGCCATTCCATTTATGAAAACCTTTTATTCACCTTTAAACGACGTTTAGTCAGGGAAAACACGTACCGGCGCCCTCGTACAACTTTACAAACCTGTGATTATGGGTAAGTAAAAGAACCGAGGTATTTATTTTCGGCGGTCGAGACACCGCCGGCACTTTACCATAAGAAGTCCCGGGTCGTCCTTGGGGGTAGGAATAATGGTGACGTCCCCCGTCCTGTCCGGGTTTTATCGTTCTGTTGATTTAGTTCTGTAAAAGTTACAGATTGTTTTACTGACACAAAATCTTTCTTGGTTTTCCAACCTTTTTTAACCTGTCGAAAACATGAATCACATTATGGAAACAATTTTCTCAAGTCTGCCCTTTTTCCTTAGAAAATTTTTACGTATTCGTATAAAGACTTATAGTAAATTTTAGAGGTTTCTAGAATACTTTGACATTTAGCCTACGTGACTACATTCAGTAGTCTCCTAAGTTCGGCTTCTGTCTAAGGTAAGTCCCTGGTACTTAATAGTGCCCCCGACCGTCTTCTTAACCCAGACAGAATAATACACACATCCAAACTACTCCCCCTTGAAGTTTTCCTCCAGTCCCTTCGATAACTTCCTTAGACTCGTCGGTCAAACGACGTTTAGAAAGAGTTTAATTTTTTTTTTTAATTTCATTTATCAGATCATTACACAAAATCGGTAATGGAATAAGGAGGTTTTCTTTTTAATCGTTTTCATAAAGGATTCTCAGGATTACCCGACTTTCCCCTGGTAACCTCTTTTTTTCACAAGCCTTCTATAAAAACCTAAGAGAAGGAGAGGGACCGTGGGACGAAACGGTCAATTCTTCACGACAAGTGGGTAAAACTTATTTACTAATTAAGGAAAACAACAGTATATAGGGTATTTGTTCATAGGTCAGGTCACTGTTAATCATAACTTAAGAGAATGTGCCACGTCACGTTGGGACGACTGTAAGAATATTAATTCGTATATTTACATTGAGTATTAAGACTGTGTTTGGTCAGTAAAATACATCATATTGAGTTTCCCAAAGGAGTTTCACATTTGTGGTATTCTGAGAACGGTCTAAGGAGTTTCAATTGTACGGTCAGTTTAGATTTCGTGTCCAGAAAGCCTAAAAACTTTCAACTATTTGTTTCTCTTTTGAGAGAGGGCGAGGGGTCGGGAAGGTTAGAGTAGGAGTCAGAAAATACTGAGTCTGAAATTACTCTCGGTATTTGTAATGGAACGGATTATTTTTAAGGTCATAAAGTCTCGGCCGAGCCTCTTACATTTGGTGTAGACCACTGTTGACCTCGATTAATTATAGAAATATCCACAGAAGGTAGGCGATCTCAAATTTGTCTTTATCAGTCCCCACGAATGTAGTTTCGGGCTCCGTTAGCTCCCGACGAACGAAAGGTCAGACTTGACTATTGTTCATCTGGTTAAAAATGTCCTAACATTTTCGATTCACACCTCTACCAAGTACGTCTCTTCGTGAAACGGGGTGAGACGAACGAGAAGACAGGAGTACACGGACGAAACCTGATCGGACCGATCACTGAATCTGTATACCTATCCGTTGTCCCCCCTTTTGATGCTTTTTCTCCGTCCCTTCCACTCCTTATCGATGCGAATCCAAATCTGTTTCGTTGTGACTGGGTGTGTTTGGTCTAGAAGAACGACTCTAGAACTTTTTAGACGAGACACTTCGTAAACGAACACCGTGTCTATTCCAAATAGATTGTTCTGGTTCACTTTTAATTGTTCGTTCTACTTGTTCGGGTTGACCACGATTATACACAAAACTTCGCGTGGTTAACCGGGTCACGTTACAGTGTCGGGATCCGATTCGTACGTCCACCAGTTCCCCGAAGAAAAAGTTTCCAATGGGATGTTTCTCGTACGGTCGGAAGAGGCAGTTACACCCGGTCATGGGGCCCTCGAGGGCCTGTTAGTCTTTTATTACTGTAGTTGGACTGGTACCAATTCATGTATTGTACGACTTCCAAGTGCCTACACATCAGACCTTGTTATTTCTTTTTTATTTCTGCGAACGAACCGCCCGGGGTCGACGATAATCGGTACGACACTCTAGTTCCGTTCCATACTATACCTGACGGTAAAGTTAACCCTGGTCCAATTAGAGAGTTAACCTCCTCTTCTTTTTGTTGTTGTCTTTTCGTCGAGAGCCTTACTTGTCTCCCCTGTTTACTGTTATAGAAATAAACGTATTAGACACAAATTGGGAAATGATTATCTCTGGTGTAAAGGAAGTTTCTTCGAATTAAAAGAAATCTGACCACCCGTCTCTCGAGATTGTGGAGTTTCAGACCGGTTACTCGTGTGATAGATTATAAGTAAATTATACATAACGACTCTGAATTCCGAATCACCCACCTTTGAGATTGGCACATCTAATTTTCACTGTCCGTAGAGAATTCCCTTTATGGTGGTAACCTTACATAAGACCAGACCGAAGGTGACGACTGAAACACTAGAAGTCTTACGCCGAATTAGAGAGTCGAAATCGGAGGAATGAACCTCTTTCCCAATCTAAATTCATTCTCTCAACCTTTAATTCATTCGGAGGGTGTTTTTATAACAAACTCTTTAAATAAATTTTCGGGTTCTTCGAGAAACACACGAGTTTTCCTTTTGTCTTAACGATTACCGTGTGAGATTACATCTCCGTTATGAGACACACACACACTCTCTCTCTCTCCCTCTCCCTCTCACACGTAAGATCTTCCACTCCTCTTAGTACCCTCTACCCCTGTCGTGTCTTTATTCTCTTAATTTTAGAACGTTCTCACACCAGTCACTTTGACCTTAACGAACACTCCTTCCCGAGTCAAAAGTCCGGAACCACAAGTAAAGAAACCAAAACCTAAATAGTAAAGAACGTGGTAAAGATAGATCCATACAGAAAATGAAGGTTTTATTTCTTACTCCCGTTCCTTGAAACGTTTAGATTAGATATTGTTAAGTGTAATGGTGAATCTTTTCCTTGATCTCTTTCTACAAGATTTGAACAAAGATCAAGTCGTCTCCTCGGACAAAAGTCCCAGGTCACGACGAAAGGTTGAACCAAGTAGCCAACACAATAAGACCTAAACATTTCTCCACTACCCGACTTCTGTCCACGTGTAGGTACAACATATTAAAAAAAAATTATAGTAGTTGACACCAGTGTAGAGGTGTTTCTTTGACGAAACTTATTAGTACAACTTCTTAAGAAGAAAGAGGTCAATAGATGAAAACAAATGAATATTTCGATAATGTTACTTTTCATATACACTCATCTGTTCGAACGTATTAGAATCGAAGGTCGAGTTCCTCTTATCGACAAAACTGTGACAATAAATAGGAACACAAAATAAATGAATTAACTAAGAGAAGATAAATAGGAACATAAAAAGAAAAAATATCTCAGTTCTAGTACAGTATACATTTCATACCATATGAAAAAAGAAGTCAGTTATAATATATAATATACATATAATATATAATGATCTTAGAAATATTTGTATAAAAAATAAACTGGTGAATTATAAAGTAGAAGACTTGTAAAACCCAATATCTTTTATAAAATAAATTATAATTTTATTATTAAGATATTTATTATTACGTTAATTTAGTAAAACAAATTCCGGAAACAAGTAGACTCCAAAAAAAGAATTCTATTTGAAGACGATCTTCCCGTCTCAGTTGAGAAATTTTCGTTGTCTAAATCGACGATCTTTAGGTTTGGTTACCCTTTCTCTGGTTGCTGAATTGTGTTGGAACATGTATATATCTGAGGATATATTTTTGGAGCACCCTCGTCACTTGAGTTATTGATGTTATCTATGTGTGTATATTTTTTATTTTTCGTTGGGTTTGTGTTGTACTTTTTACCAGTAGTTTGGTGTTCTCTTCTCTTGTTTTTTTCCCTTCTTTTTTCCGGACGTTTTGGTTTGGGTTTTGTTAATTCTTTTACCTCTACCATCGTATGTATAGCTATTAACGGAATTTACATTTGTATAATTTACGTTGGTTCTCTGTCTCTGACCGACTTGCCTACGTCTTTATTCTGTGTGTGTATATTTATGATAAAATTTTTCGTGTGTGTGTGTACAAAAATCGAAATCAAGGTTATTATCTTTCCTTTTGTAATATTATGAAGTTTTTGTCTAAATTTATCTGAAAAGGACGGATCGACAGTCTTATCTGTCATATAATATGGCTGTCTTTATTCGGAGACACTCTTGATAAGTGGAGTAATAACCTTTGTCACAATTGGTTGGACGATCGGTCGGTTAGGGACCTGAAAACAAGTAACCGAATCAACAGACTTATAAATTACTTCGAACACCATCTTCTCTTATCTTTAGAGAAGATGACACGAATACCAATCTACACAGGTCCTTTCCGGATAAATTTGAAGAATATCACCTCCTTAGAGAAGATGATATGAATGCCAATCTACACAGGGTCTTTTGCAGTCCCTAATACTCCCTGAAATATATATATAAGGACTGAAATTGAGTGCCTTTATGAATTCTCATAAAAACCAAAACTAGAGTACTAGTATCGGACTCTTGTATTACCTGTTAACATAAGGTTTCAACATACAACAGTAAAAATATTTAAGGAAGATGTGTTTTGTTTATAACAAACAAACCCGAAAGGTCGTAAAATTAGCAGAGTTCATCGAAACCTAGAAATTTTTGAAGTGCACGGTTTCGGTCAATAGACCAATGTAATATGTGAGTACTTTGTAAACTGTTAAATAGGTTCTACCTTCAACTGACGCCCAGTTGTCAATACTTATGAGGCTTTATGTTTCTGACTTGGGGTTCTTGACATTCTGAGTTATACTACTCTTTCATTGGGTATTTCTTTACAAAAAGAAACTTATTTTCTTGGTACCGAATAGACAAACTTATCACGGATAATTTCGAGATAAAATTGTAATAGACAATCTATTTTTACAGTGACTAATCCACTTTCTTTTCCTTCTTTCTACCCCTCTTTTTGATCCTTCACTCCGTACTCTTCATGGCAAAACAAAAAACCTCTATTTTACGTTTGGGAATTTTCAAACGACCAATTTTTTTATTTAACTCCGTACCTGTTTTAATTAAAAATCTGAGAAACAGATTCCTAAATTTTTTCTTTTTGTACAACTTTACTTTACTGTCTTTGTTGATAGCAATCAGTCTAAAAGTCAAGGAGATTAATTTCTTGTCTACTAGTCAGAAAATTTCAGAGTACCTTTTGTTTGTAAACTTAAAGACTGTAGAAACTGGTTCAGAGGACAATCTCATCAAAAGGTGTAACTATTGATACCTTAGTTCAGAAACCTCCTGAGATTTCTGGTTAGAAGTCATATCAAATCGAGATTAGTTCCTAATCAGTTTACTTAAGAGAATACTACGTATGTTAACTTGGACGCAATAAAGTAGTCAGTAAAGTCAGCAAGTCAGGACAGACTGAGAAGCACCGGGGTACCTGACGTCGTGCGGTCCGAAAGAACAGGTAGTAGTTGAGGACCTCGAATAAGTTTGACTACAGGTATCTGAGCCACTACGGTAGGTTGGTAGACTAGGAGACAACAGGGGAAGAGAAGGACGGAAGTTAGAAAGGGTCGTAGTCCCAGAAAAGTTAACTCAGTCAAGAAACGTAGTCCACCGGTTTCATAACCTCAAAGTCGAAGTCGAAGTCAGGAAGGTTACTCATAAGTCCTAACTAAAGGTAATCCTAACTGACCACACTAGAGGAACGACAGGTTCCCTGGGAGTTCTCAGAAAGAGACAATAAAGTATACCTTGATAATAAAGTGTCTTAACAGAAATTCAGTAACGTAATTTTTACTGATGGTGGGATTTAGTCTTTTCCAAAACATAATACTTTCTGTATTTAATACATCCAATTTTATCACAGAGAGTTGAAAGAGGATAAAGTAAAAGTGGTTAAAAGTGACAGTTCCATGAAAACTAAGTTTACCCTTTAGTCTGTTTTAAATCATCAATTCAGTAGTGAAACGAAGGTACCCTTTATTTGATTAAAGTTTTTATGTAATTTAGGATAGAATAAAGTACGTCTTGAATGTATATTAGTGTTAAACCACAATTCACTATCCATTTTGTGTATCATAGAGATTTCTTCACACAACTTAGAATTTACTGAGGTTTGGTAAGACCAGACCTTTGAAGTGTTAACACAAAGTAGTACAAATAATAATATATATATATACATAGATACATTTAGTATTCATAGAAGTTATTAATACGGTACGAATCAACATCGGACCTTTAAAACGTTTATACAAAGTAGTACTTCGGAAATCATATTATGTATTCATAGAAGTTATTAATACATCACGACAGAGAGTCAACATAGGCTGAGAAGTGCTGGGGTGCCTGACATCGGGCAGTCCGAGGAGACAGGTACCCCTAAGAGGTCCGTCCTTCTGATCTCACCCATCGAATACGGAAGAGGTCCCCTAGAAAGACTGAGTCCCTATCTTCACACCAGAGGACGTGACGTCAGTCTAAGAAATGGTCGATTCGATGGTCCGTTGGGAGTTATTAATTTTGTAACAGACTAAAAAAAAGAGTAAGTAAATAAGAAAGGAGTCCATAAATAATAACTCCTCGAGATAATAGTTCAAGGTGTGACCTTCTTGTTTTCATTAGTATGATAATATGGAAGATAATAGGTTCACCCTTAAAACGAAGTAATCGATTTACTTGTCCAACCTAATCTCCACTCGTTTTTATTTTTCTCCTGGTCTTCTCCTTACTTGAAGATACCTTATACATGAGACTAAATCTTTGAATATGTGACAGAAAAATTATCTTAAGAGTGACGTCGTAAATGTGTAGCCATAACAGTGGACAAAATCTCTGCTTCTTTGTTTATTATTTTTTGTACTCCAGTGAAAAATCTCCAGTCTCAAGGTCACGAGTTTAACCTTAGGTCTTTACAAACGGACTCAAGTTTTGGAAAACAAGGTGATCGTATAATGGAAAATTCGTTTAGTGACTACGATGAATCTAAAGATCCCTCATAACGTATTTTGAGTATAACAACAAAGAGACGATTATTCTACTACTTCTGAGTTTAAATAAAAGATTGACCTAAGTAATACTGAAGCTGTATCGTTTATGACTGACGGAAAGATATGAAATTTTGAAAGAACATAGTGGTGATGGAACTCGTTCCTGTGAACATGGGGGACGGTAGGGGGTGTTGTATTTATTATGGAGAGGACTTTTTATAAAGATTTTAGTTACACGTAGTTTTAGTTCCGGGTCAGCTTGAAGAGTTTTTGGTCTCTTGAACAGGAGTAAATTCGTAGAGGAGATCGGAGAGACATTAATGGACTTCTTAAGATGCATACCCTCCAATTATATTTACTAATCTTCCTTGACTCAGTTAAAAACAAAGTAGTAAGTCGAAAAGTATAACCGTTTGAAGATAGATTTGTTTTGAAAGCTAAAAATGTAATTTTTTATACTTCTTTTTTTTAGTTTCTACTACCCGAAAATAACGAAAAGTAGAATTTAGTGGTAAACGTTGTATAAAGGAAAAGAAAACTTTCGTTTTTAAACATCGGAATCCAAATTTTCCTAGACCTTTTGACTCACTTGGTTCTTGCCTCAGCTTGGTTCTTACGACTTTTATCTTTTTAGACAAATAGACAGAGACGTTCTAAGGTGCCGAGGGACCTGTTGGGAGGGGGAGTGCGGGGTATTCTCCGGTGGACATTCTCATATTCTGGACGGCGGAGGCCCCCGATAAAACGGAGGTATGAGACGTCAGTTTGTCGGTTACGTGTAAGACACGCCGCGATTTCGACTACTACCGAAAAGACTTCACGTGTGGACAGATGATCCTTACCGTTGCTCTGAGGGTTGAGCAAAATGTATCCGGAGGCGTGTCGTCGCCTACAATTACTGAAACCTCACAAAACAGAAACTGTTGTTCGACCTTAGAACTGATACGTTAACTGACGTTGATGTATTTAACGATAAACCTTACTTAGAATTATATATACTTATGTCGCACGACGTGAAAGGTGTATGCTAGTACCAACAATTGTAAGAGGGGTAAAATTCACTCGTTTAAACTTATTTTACCGACGCATTATGTAAGACACAATTGTAGTCGATAAATTTTTCGGGTTCCTAATTTTCAATTAAGGTAGGAAAATTAAGTTCCCTGTATATTTACCGTAATACCCATCTCGGTTGAGGAGAAAATAGACAGGAAAGTACGACGGAGGAGTGATTAAGAACCAACAAGTTTACGATGGATGTATTATTTTCGGAACTCAATTAAATGATTCTAAAATGTGGTCACGTTTACTTTCTTTCTTTTCACGATTTGTTCCGTTAATCGTGAGACAAATCACGTGAGGGTTTTATTTACATCCGTTAAATGTTAAACCGTTTACCGTGAGCTAGGTCTAGGTTGAGTAAATACGGATTCCCCCACCATGTCAAGTAATCCCCCTTTTTCACAAATATATATAATACGATAACTCCGGGTTGGGTAAAACATGAGGTCGTTGTCTACACTGAGGAGGACTCCAAATAATCACAAAGAACGTCTTTTTACGGTTTCATGATAGTGCGAAAGTTTATTTACCAGGTTTTTTCTCACGGAAAATGATACCTCAGAATCATTGAACGAAATGTTCTACTCCGCATATATTTACACACCTCCCCTACCAATCACTTTGAGTCTCAATACGCAACCTCTCAGAAAACACCGAGAACTTCGGACGTAAAGGTGATCCTAAGGTGGACGGTAGTCCAGACGACCTTGACAAGTAAACTTCATGATGACTGACGAAGAATTAACTGTCCTTCCAACGAGGTTCGAAAAGTACAAATAAGAACATTCGGAGAATAATCGCGTTTTTATTATCTACAACAAGTACGTCTTAGTGGTGGTTGTAATTATAAATTCTACGATCTTACTATTTCCAATTTGTATACAAATCTAACGAAGACTTGTCTCGAGATGTTTTATCAAGTCTTCGTATTGCTACCCGGTCTGAACCTTAATAGTACGGAGGCAGGCTCCGAGAGTACGAAACCTTAAGTGAGAAAGAAAACCCTTCCACTTCAAGGTCGTAAAGGGACAGTGAATAATGACGGTAGTCCTTAAACCTAAGGACGACCTTTCTCGTATACTTCTGTAACTGTAGACTCCTTCCTTCCACGGTATGTGGGCGGTCGAAAGGGACATAAAAACAAATAAAGACTCAGATATATCAAGGTGAGGTACTAAACTTTTTTTTTTTTTTCTGTTCCGTTCCATTTTCGTAAGAAAACACGGGAGATCGACGACCTTCGTATGTACCTTTTATTTTAAGAGACTACTAATTTAAGTGGATTAGACCGAACCCTCTCTTTTTTTTTTTTTTTACTTTGATGACAAGGACTCACTTTCAAGAAAAGGAAATAATTCCTTCTTTTATGGTTTTCTTTTTTCAAATGGAAAAACTTAATTAACGGGGAAGCAAAAGTGTTCTGCTTTGTCTTATTATTAAGTTCTCCCTAAGAGTCTTTTACTTTGACCATAAAGTGAGGAGAGTTCGCCGACTAATTATTCTGCCTTTAAAACCTGTTACCTAACGAAACTGACAACCCGTGACTAAAATTAAGACAAAGATTTCCTTCGACTCATTCCTAACGGTAAGTCTCTCTGAGACCAAACAAACAAACAAAATCTTTGTAACGTCACGGAAAATCCTACTTACTGGTTCGATCCTACGTATACGGACGAATACTTTTACTTACCGTACCCACATGAAGTAGGTGTACACTGGAAGACGAAATTCCAGTGTGAAACGTACCTTACAACAATAGATTTACTTAGGAAGGCTTTTACAACTCAAACACCTACCGTCAGGACTATCGTCAAACCCGATGTTCGGAAATTTAGATCCGATGCAAAGGTCATATTTTCAGTCGTGCGTACACGGAGGGAGTGGTACCTTCTCCTTCTGTAAACCACCTCCACCTTATTTACCGAATGAATCCCCTTACTAAAGTGTTTCCTTCCTAGACTTACGGGATAAATGATGTGTTAAGTACACACCACTTCTTTTGAGAACGTCGAACCGTGTGCGTACGACGGGTCTTAACACCCCTCTTCTTTTTTCTTCTTCTTCTTCTTTCTCCTTATCAAACTTTAAACGTCTTCATAAAATCTTTTTAGAGAGGTCGAAAGGATTTCGCTTACCAAAAGGTTCGCGGGATGTAGAAATCCACACAGAACCTTCCACACTCACACCCCCTCGCCCCTTACCTACCCTTCCCGCAACTTGATAAATTACTAAGTTCCTTTATTAGTCTTGTGACGGTGGGGGGTTGGGGGATTTTACTTACGGTCGAGTCTCCTGCAACGACTGCCCAGAGGGTCGGTAAGGGTCATTAAGAGCTCTGTCGCCACTCAAGTGGTATTTCCCGAGTCAGAGTTGTCTACAAGATTCACCGTGGAGGACTCTACGAGAACACACCACCTCTTTATGTCTTTAGTTCGATTTAGTTTAATCAGTCGTCTCCTTCTTTTATTTCCAGTCCAGGTGGTCGTAGACTTATTTGTTGGATACGGTTATACCGGTAGAAGTCAGTCCTTGATTAATTCCCGACTAACAGGAAGAGTCACTTTGGAGTTTTTACGTACCACGACTTAATAATTTTTGTTGTGTGTGTGTGTGTGTGTTATGGTTTTGGGGGTTCGAGACGTCGTACGGTCTACTTTTCTATCCCCTGGTATTATAGGGTGCCTTAACACAGAGAACCGATCTCTATCAGGGAGTTGGCGGTCGAAAGAAACAAAACTACTGTTAAAAAGAAGGAAATTCTCTCGTCTTTCATACGAGCTTCGGACAGACCACAATGTTGAGGAAATGGAAACAGACGGATAGAGTCGACCATAAATTAACCAGTCGTTATCCTCCCTTCAGAGGAAACTCCATTACTTATAACTGACAAATACAACTTTACAGTGACACTTTTCTTTCGGGTCGCGGTTTCTCCCTCTTGGGTCACACTCGCAGAGGCTGTGTTTTCTCTGTGGTCACTTTGCCTCCGTAACTTTTCGTTTCGTCGACTTTAAGTTTCTTGTCTACTTTGTCTTTACCGGATGTACACACCCTTAAAATTCGATCGGCAACTGTCCACTTCTTCAGTAATAAAATGGACAATCTTGGTTTACCCTGACACACGAAACGGATTTTACTGTGGCTCCGGCACTGAGTGTCTTGACAAAATTAACTCTTTGGGAGGAGTAGAAACTTCCTTATTAAAAACAAGGTATTTCCCTCTACCCCGTTTGGATTGTCAATTAGTAATATACCTAAGGTCGGGCGTCTGTTCCTTTTTCTCCCCTCAAGACACCGGCTGTCTCGGGAGAGAACTTTCCCACTCCAAGACTTAAAAGTGTGCTTGGAGACCTACGTTTTTCAAAACAGACACCATTAATCTCTAAACTTCCATTTTTCTTTTTTTTTTTTTCCCTCTCCGCTCATCTTAGACGAGTAATCTAGTCTACCCGACCTTTGTAATAGTAAATTAAATTATGAAACCCTGTAATATAAAACCACATTAAACATTAAACTGCCACGGGGACTCGACTGTCGACTCTACCGCAGAGAAATTGGGAAAGTCGAGACCCGTTCGTACAGGTACAAATTCCACCCAAAACGACCGTCCGAACCGAAATAAGTGGATGCTACCTAAAATACAGTAACATACTTAACATAAAAGGTAAGAATATAAAGGGGGTTTACCACTGGTCGGTCACTCATTATAGTCTTTTTTTGGGTCGCTTCGTCTCTTAAAGCTTTACTAAATTTACGCATCCTCCAAGACTTGCGACGGTTCAAAAATTTAGACCCGGCGGAGGAGAGGTAGGATGAAACCCGGAGTCCTGGCAAAACGTTTAAGTACTACCGGTGTTCATAACATAAAGAACGGCAAAATATCACATTTTCTTCTCCCTTCCTTTGTTTCTCTGTTGATACATTGATAACTCAGTGTGAGTACCCTTTTTATTTTTCTGACTTCTTCGCTCTATTTGTCTTTTGAACTCAAAGACCAGGGTACTTATCCGTCAACATAAATGTCCCACCGAAATGGTAAATGTCTAAATTTCAAGTGTATGAACTTGAACTAGTAGTACTCCTGGGGTAGTAACGTTTAAAGACTCCGTTCTCGAGTAATGGAAAGAGAGGCCTAACGACGGATTACGTCTTTCCCAAGGGACAAAAATAACGGGTTCGTAATCTACTATAAAAAAAAATTTCGGGTCATTTATTTTATACTGTAGAACTCAGTGTGGGGCACAGTGCGAACTTGGGATTGGACACTGTGAGTGGATTGAGCTTGATTGTTCGACGGACGGGGTCCTTCTCGCTATGAAGAAGTAATCGTTCTAGGTAAAGTGGAAATTTTTGGGACCGAAGGACAAACGTAATTCGGTCTAACTCTACAGAACCCAGAGAATTACTGTAAATCCTTAGGAGGTCCTGTTTTTTCCTTCAGTAATGCAGAGGTCAAGTGGACGTTTCTTCTACAGTAATTTTCTCCTTCGTTTTACTTTGGGACAGTTGAACAATCCCGGGTATTCCATTAAGACGGTAGTTTATGCCTCAACCCCTCACTATGTCTTAGGATAATAATGACTGTGTCTTCCTGGATGGCCACAGTTTCCACAGGCCACGGTCTTTTCAAGTCCACAACGATTTAAGTAATTCCACAGTCAAACTCTTCTACACTACAGTAAGGACAACAGACGTCTCTACTTTTGACCTTAGACGAACGAGGACAGTTGTGTGATCGTAGAATTAAAGCAAACGAGACGTGGACTAAACGGTAGACATGCCCCAATTCCCGGTACCCGTTACTGAAGAATTTTCCGATGATTATAAACTGTATATAGTAAAATTAGATGGGAAAAGTGGTGGTGAGGGTGGAGGGGGGTTTTTTACAACGATTCAGTTGTGATGAACACTATCAAACGAACGATCTTAAAACGATTATTCCCACCTTCTTCCTGTTATTTAGAGAAGACAAGAAAATAAATAAAGATCATAATTTCTATTTACACGAAGGAAAAGAAACATTCAAATACACGAAGGGATAGTGACACTATTTAAAACTATCCTTAAACTGTAAATTTAGACGTCTGTAACCTCTCCAAGAAAGGTCGAAGTAAATACATGTAAAAGAAGTTTAAAATAAAGTTATCCCAGAAAACTTTTAAACTCTCTGAAGTATTTCCTTCGTTTGCTGACCATACGTAAACTGTACTATTTCTTACAAATAAACTATTGAAAATAGGTTTTAATAATCCACCCATGTCATATCTTTCGTTTTATACGATATTTATAAAACACTTATTTTGTTTGGTGTAAATTATAATTATATAGTAGTCTTCTATATCGTGACTAAAAAGATTTCTACACACAATGTCTACTACCAAAATTTCTGTCTGGTGTAATATCATTCAACAAAAAACATTTAAAGTTTAAACTTTATAACATGGTTACATTAGTTGAAAGTCATTTGAGACCTAATCTAGTTTTATCACTTTACTGGTAAAAAATTTTCTAAAAAAACTACACGTGGTAAAAATCAAAAACAACTCAAATAATGTTGTAACGAAAACAACAAAATACCAAACAAAAAAAAAAAACCTAGGGGTTGGTCCCTGACTTGGGAGTCAGGGACGTAACCTTCCACTTCAGAATGGGTGACATAACTTTCCCTTCAGGACCTTTATTGGTAAAAGTCTCACAAAAAATACGAATCAGTTCCGTTATAAATAAGAGAACTAAACAAAAAGTTTCCTAATTTCCCTCCAAAAAAACGTTAAAAAAAGATATTTTGTAGTCACCAGTTTATTACTACCCCTTTACTGTTTGTGGGTAGGATCGGTTCTAGTATCACATTAAAGATAATTTCATTGAACTTACGAAAAAATCAAACCCGAGAAGATTTGTAATGATAAACAAAATAAACGTTTCTCAATCAATCTCGAATTCTTTGTGTGGTATAGTAATAAGAGTATGGAAACTGTAGTTAACTTGTATTGTAATAAAACATGTATCCTTTTATTATACCATGAAAATTTGATTCACATATCCAGGTGTGACGACCATTTACACCTTAGACCAACGGGAGGAAGCACACACAAGTCTAATATTAAGATTTGAAGGGGATAGATGGAGGTGACGGCACAAGAAGATAGTGAGAGGAACCGTATCTTCTCTTTTCGTGAAAGAATTCCGTGTCTTTTTTTAGGTGGACGTTTGTTTATATAATAATTACGAGTGATTTGGAACAGAAAAGGAAAGAGGTTGACACAGGTAATTTTTAGGTTTATAAAGGGATTCTGACAGTTCAGACAAAGTTTTCCCTGAAGGGATCAAAACTTTGTACTTTTGAAAATAAAGATTCGTCAGAAAAATGTACAATTTTTTTAGACTCACAATTTTTTCTGGTATGTATAAACACTCCACATGTATGTACATGCCGACGTAATTGCTAGAGGACTAGTTAATTTGTGAAACAATAAAAGTGGTGTCAGTATCTGGTTCCGCACTAAAAGTCTGGGGGTATGGTTTTAGGTAGGACTCACAGGTACTCACATGACAATACGCCGAACATCTGAAAGATACGTCCTCTGTGCCTCCCAACGTTTTTAACTCGAAAAACGTCCGTCGACGACACCCTTGAGCCCAATCGTCCCGAACGAAAGTAACTATATACCTCGTGAATTGGATCACTCTTCGTGTCTCCACCACCCTTCCGAGGGCGACCTGCTCAAAAAGTTCAACTAGGACCACCAACATAACAGCCGGGGAGACCCATGGTCCGCCCCCCCGAGTGTGAGACCTGAAAGTGAACATCCTTCTTTCTTTTAGTTAGAAGCACGGGGTTTCTACCTTGACGACTTCGTCTTTCAGTGACTCCGTAACCTCAGAACATCCCTTCTGAGACTCCTTTACCGAAGTCCGAAGTTCGTTCTACGACTTGAGGTAGTCGGCAGAGACCTCTGTGTCCCCCCGATGTTGTCTTTATCTTTCCCACACATAACCGGGACTCAATCGTACGAAAAACTAGCTCTTTCTCCTTTTTTTTATCGACTTTAACCTCTACCTAGACATATAACCTTTTTATTTATATTGACTTTACGAAAAAAGAATAAGCGATCTTACACTGAACATGGGATGAGTCCCTTTTTTTTTTAGTGCGAGTCTAATGTAGTTAGTAAAAGGTCTTCCCAACAGTATTGAGAAAACTATACATAGTTTAAAACGTGTCTCACTAAAAACAAATTTTCATAATAAACTATAATCACTAATAAACTACATTGTAGGGAGTTGGACTTCTGGCGGTTTCGTAAGACGTCGATTTTAGTAATTGTTTTGTGAGATTTAATGTATGGGACTATATCAGTCACTGACTTAATGACAATGATGAACCCTTCCGTTACGTAAATAACTTTTCTTGGTAAAATTACTTCCCTAGTAAAATTCTGGTTCTTATTTTCCACGTTCTCAAAAAGTGTCACAGTTGTGACAACGACTTAAGAGAACGAGAAACTTTCGGGTTGGTAACAAAACCCTCACGGGTAATCACTGTGTCCTTCTACTCCGAAGGTTCTGGGTCTACTCCCATGGACCGACGTGATAGAGGATCTGAAACTGTAAATCTAAAGTAAAAACCAAGCATATTTTGGTAGGTGTTAATGCGTTTAAGTGACCGAAGTAGAGAAGTTATATTATCTTTTAACAAACATCATATCAGTAATTATCATAGGCACTACTAGAGATTTAAAAAAGTGAGACGAATCTTAAAGGTTTTGAGAAAAAGAATGGGTTGACGAGAGTTTAGACGACGGGATACTGTTGGGTCTTCCCACCTCACCCTACCCTACCCCCCCTGTACCTTCCCTCCAAGATCTTCCTCCCCGGTATACGGTATACATATGGAGACCGTACTATACTAAGTACAACTACATACCGCCTTTGTAGTGTTGTAACATTTCGTTAAAGGGGGGTCAATTTATATTCATTTATTCATTATTTCTTCCCGTCCATTAGTTCTTTTCTTACACTAAAGGTATAATAAAATTTATCAAATTTAGACAAAAATGACAGGATGACTCTTTCCATGTTCGTTTCACAAAAAGACTACCATGTTCCTCTTTTAGAAGAAAACCCAGAATTCGGTCTGTCCACTTTATCAACATCCTCGAAAACTTTGGGTGGAAAGAAAGTGACGTCGGTACGAGGATCGTTTCCTAGGTTCTTCTCGAGACCTCCACGACTATAAAAGAAAAAAAAGTTGCATCCCTTTAGACTCGAAAGTCCTCGTACTTTTCTGACTTACGAGGACTTCCATTCTGAACTACGACAGTCCCGCAAAAAAACGAAACTGGGGGAGAGATAAGATTTGGAGTAGAAGTCTGAACAGGGGTCGTTTGGTTTCTATCCTTTCGTCAGGAGACTTTCGACGATGCACACTGGTGCCGAGGGGGTCTGGTCAAATCTTCCTTGTATAAGGAACGAGGTAATTACACCCAAGTGTCCTAATTTACGTTAATATGAAAGGGATTTAAGACACTTAGTGCGATCATTGGTGTAAAGGTAAGAATAAGTCACCCTTTCCCACTGGGCAAAGAAACAAACAAAGATATTTTACGTCGGTAAACTGTCTTACATCTTCCAGTCGTTACCCTACTAGACCAATCCTGTGACCGCCTTTGGGTGTCACACAGTTCGACAGGACTACGACTTCGATCTCTTTTGTCCCGTATTCGGAGTTCACCACGAGTCAATAACGGTCGAGATTCGACACGAAGATTGTCACCGAAACTCCTCCCTTAATACTGTAAATTTTCTTAGAAAGGTCGAAATATTTTTTTACACTTATAGATATTTATAACTAGGTTTTACTCACGTTACTTATTAAATATCACTTTATATGAAAGAAACAGAAAGACAAAAATTTCGTCGACCCAAAAAAAAAAAGATTTTATAATACCAATCTGTTCGTATAAAAAAGGAGAGAGTAAAATCTCGGTAAAGAATAAAAATCCTTTTTTTTTTCACACGATAAAAGTTTTCTACAAACTTCAACCCTCTTTTTTTTAGGGGTTGTTATATGTGTAATGGTTTTACCTTTGTATAACATCTACAAAATCAAAGTCCCTTTTTTATATTGAACTCTAAAATTTTTTCAAATATATTAAACAACAGTATTAAAACAACAGAAACCACGTATAGGAGGAAAACGTCTTAGTAAATTTGTTGAGTACAAACGAACTTATTTTTATCTCTAAAGTAAACAACCTTGATTACTAAGGTTGGCTTTTATATGAGAACACATTACTCTCCTTTTATTTGTCCACGCGAGTCGTAGAAAGTGTCACACGGACTGTTCCCCCGTCTAAACCTTCTACGTAATTTATAAGAGTTTGGAGTGGTCCTCAACCCGAAATTAACTAGTACTAAGTCCCAGAAAAAAAAGTTTACAGATAGTTATAAAAGTGTTCCCCAGTTGTACATAAAGAAGAAAGAGAGACATTGAGATCTGTCTAAGTCTCTTTACTTACGAGTGTCAAAAGAACCTTTTCGGTAACCCACAAGTAAGTAATCCGACTATTATACCGAGATTTAGGTGAATCTCTTCTCTCAAAATAAAACAAAGAAGGGACAACTCGAACAACAGAGTAAGTACAAACAACAAAGTAAGTACAAAGATAACAAAAATTAAAAGGATCTAAAAAACAAACTGAGTACGTTACCTTTCCTACTGTCTTTCTTTCCGAAATAACTCAGACATTCAACAGAGAAAAACCTTCTGAAACTGTCAACACCCAAAAATGTGATGTTGGGTCGTGACAATCAAGTAAATCAGACCCTGGGTCGTTAGGTTCATCGTACAACACAACATATGTGGTCACTAAACACTTTATAACAAATCTTCGTGTACCTCAGACCGCTTTAGCTCTCAGGCAAGCACAATGGGGTTCCTTGTCTCTCTCTCTCGGACCCTAATCTAAGTACTTCGTCGACCTTCGGGGACCTCGACGTATACATTAGGGTTGTTACGGTGACAAACAATCTAACTAAAACCCTCTTTAATGTAAATAGGGAAACTCGGAGACAAAAAGATAGACTAGTCATATCATGATTCCTCCCCCCAAGAAAACTTGTGTTTAACTTTACTACGTTTATGAAGGACCACCGAGTCTACCATTTTTTAGACGGACATCACGCCTTCGGGACCCAAGCCAGAGACCCAACCCTTCTAGGAGACCTCTTCCCTTACCGTTGGGTGAGGTCATAATAACGGACCTATTAAAGTATCTGTTTTCCCGGACCCTGGTCCACCCGATGTCAGGTACCCCAACGTTTCTCAGGTTGTACTAACTCGCTGATTGTGTGTGTGTGTGTGTGTGTGTGTGTGTGTGTGTGTGTCGTGTTCATGAATTAATTCCCGAAGGGTCCAACGATTCACCATTTCTTAGACGGTCGTTACGTCCTCCACACCTAAACTAGGAACCCAACCCTTCTAAGAAATGTCTTCCTTTACTGTTGGGTGAGGTTATAAGAACGAACCCTTTAGGGTACCTGTCTCCTCGGACCACCTGAGACAAGTATCCCAGTTTTTTCTCAACCTGTACTGAATCACTGGTTTGTTGTTATTCATGAATTATTCATAAAGAATTTAGACTTTTTTTTCCCCGTGTAACTTAAGTACACAGGGGACTTTAGATCGTTGGGTATGTCCTCATAAAAACACCGTAGAAGGAGATTCAGAGATCCAGTTAAATAAAAAAAAGGTTTCCTGTTTTTCCTTTAGTCTTTCAAGATGACCGAACTTATTAATATTTTTATTTCATGATACGTCGCAAAAAGGTCTTATCGTTTTATCTTTACCGTACACACATGGAGAGTTTCGTACGACCGAGATTCGCGACGGAAACAAGGGGTCTCTGTCAAAATGTACGTTCTACTACCTCGGTCTCGTTTCAACCCAAGTTTATGTCCGAGACCAGGACCGACTGACACGTTCATTGAAGTAGAGGAAGTATTGCAAATAAACACTTTCTTATTATTATCGTTGTTGGTATTATTGTTACGGACGCAGAATGTCAACAAATCTACTGACTTACTCTCGTTTACATATATATACCCACCCACCAGATATTGAGTTTCCACCCCTATTCTTATCATTGTGCGACTGCAGTGACGAGTCATAAGGCTATTTAAATTTTTTTTAGTTACTTAGGTGAGAACTTTTTAAGCGGATCTTTTATTATATTTATATATATGATATCTCTTCCTTTACCATTAGGTGAGGTCATAAGAACGGACTTTTTAGGGTACCTGTCTCCTCGGACGACGTGATATCAGGTTTTCCAGTGTTTTCACAGTCTGTACTGACTCACTGATTCATATATATATATATATGTACACATACGTACATATATATATATGTACATATGTATACACACACATATATATATATATATATATATATATATGTGTATATCATCCCTCTCTCTCGGGGGACTTTCTCTATAGGCTCATATATTGAAGAGACGATTTTTAAAGAGTCTGAGAATCAACGAGTGTCTTACCTAGATTTGAGGAATTAACTACGAGTTTCATGGGTGGTGTACGGGGTCAGAAGGACAGGACCAGACAGAGAGGCAAAGTGTACGTAGCTGAAGATTCGGTTAGGTACCACAAGGGAGACGTGGTGCCAAGAGAATGTCCATGTCGCGGTGTCACTTAAAAGGATTCGACCTAAATAAAGAAAAAGGAGAGCCGAGGGTATCGTGAAACTCGGACCTTGTCAGAAGGGAAGAGAGGGTGGACGACGTAACATTTAAGGAATCCCCATCCAAGAATCAGGAAACATACCTCGGTTAGTCTAGATCGTCAAATACAGTAACGGAACTGTAACACTGACAGTCTTATATGGAGATCTATCTTGTTAGTACATTAAATAGTAGATTTGACCACGTAAACAAGTACTTTCTAAGAGCTGAACTACTTACAAGCTACCAGGTATTGAGTTTCAACCCCTATTCTTATTATTGTCTAATTGTAACGACAACTCATAAGGTCCCTGAATTTTTTTAGTCACTTAGGTGATAACTTTTTAGTCGGATGTTTTATTAAGAAGCAGTGAAGAACCAAAACCGAGACGGAAACAAATCTAGCGACGAAGTCACACTGAGATTGAGACATCCACAACTCACTGAAACGATTAAAAAGAGTTAGGGCGTCTGGATACGTACAATTGTTTTTGGACGAAAGGTTGTCACCCAACTTGACTATAGACACAAACTCCTTACCTTATCCTCAAATACTCAAATTTTTACCCCAACCATCGTGGTCTTACAAGTATCGATCAACTTTAAATTCGTACAAGTGACACCAACAAATGACCCTCTTCCAACTGAAACTTTTGATAAACTACTGTGTAAACTCTTTACTAACCCAAAGTCTTTACTAATCCTGTGTGTTTCTTCTATAAATCACCCCTAGTAACGAGGGTCTTATGTAGTTAAATACTGTATGTACTGGTGGTCCCCTTCTAAGGTATAAAGGAAATCATTACTGACACCGTTGTGTCCCATTCGACAAAAACAAGTACAATAAATTCAGAACGTTATTCAAACCTCAACTGATGAACTACTTCACTAACAATACAATTCGTTTTAATACAGACGCTAGGTTCGTAGTCCGAAAGAATGTTAGACATCAGAAAGGATACATTTAGAACAAGAATGATTCTTTCTTTAAAGGATCACAGAAGACAATTAGGGCGATAGAGAGCACCTCACTGACAAAGATCTACACCTCCGCCCCCCCCTCCCGTAGAAGACAATTCTGAGACGATGAACTTTTGTGAACACTATCTTACTTTTACACTGTTAACTTGTTACGATAAACGTGGTATAAATAGAGTACAGATATAAGGTACGTGCCTACATAACAAACGTATCATTCAAACCTGTAGTCTGTTGGAAGAGTAAAAAAGAATCGACAGACGAAATCGCCTCCGTTTCGGATTTCCTGTATTTACAGTGCAGGGAGTCTGTTAACACACTTATTAAGAGGGACCCAGGAAAGGAAGACCCAAAACCGGAACCGAGGACCACAAGTGTCGTAATTCTCCCAATTTCCAAGACCGTACCACTTAAATAACAACTGTAGAGTGTCAGGAATTGCCGTCCTAGTGATTACCCACTGGAACCCCAAGCTGATAAGGTCTGGGTTCTTCTAGTTCAGAGTGGGGGAGGACGTTCACACCACTGGGGAGATAAGAGTGAGAGGAGCCAGATTGGAAATTGAGTGACTAGAAACTGATTTTATAATTCGTTTGTGGACGAACCCAGACACCAGTTTTTGACACCTGAACTTATAGAGGCTATTAAAGTACACTTATACGACACCGCTATTAGTACTGTACATCTGGTCTAGACACCTGTGTAAATGTCATTCATTAATATAACAATGACTGGTATACGTTGTGTCTAAGACATTGTTGGGTACATGTACCACTTAGTCACAATTAGTTTAACTAGTCTCATAATTACTTAGCAGACACCTATGTGATCCCGAAGACAATAAACGTAATTGTGACTGTTGTCACACGGTTATAAATAAGGAATAATGACTTTCTCCTGGTTCAGATTTTAATTAAAATCTTAAAGGATCTAAATGGTAACTGTCATTACGTTTTACGTGATTACAAATTGTCCCCATGGTCCTTAGTAAACTTACTAATCTACTTTTTTATAAACCACTCTAGTCGACTCTATTTAAGACACGAAACTCCTTTCTTCCTTCCCTACAATGGAAGTTTTACTGAGACTTCTCAATTTCTATTTTTCTTCGCCGTATCAAGCACAATGAAACTTAATAAGGTGATTATAAAACATCCTTCATCAAAGTGGACTATACTACTCTACAGGATTTTACACTTTAATGTGATTGTTTTCAAAGATGTTTTCTACCTCCAAAAGAAAGTGAGACTTACCAATTTCACAATAACGTTTTCCTTCATAAATGATCCGAAGTAAGTAGATCACATTTAACCATCCTGAACAACAATATTTAGTTCTATTTTGATCTATTTAGTTTTTTAATTAAATTGGTTTATGAATTCTAAATCGGTAACGAATAGGTTTACCAAATTTTTATTTAATATACAAATACTGTGTGTAATATACAAACATATGTACGAGTCAGTGAGTCAGTACAGGTTGTGAAACGTTGGGAAACTTGACATCGGAAGGTCCGACGAGTCAGGTACCCAAAAAGGTTCTTTCTCATACCCTCACTCAACAATACGGGAGGAGATCCCCTAGAAGGGTTGAGTCTTTAGTCGGATGCAGAGTACACAGAGGTTCCCGAGAAAGACTGGGTCCTTAACTAGGGTGGAGTGTTCACAGAGGACGTACCGTCCGTCCAAGAAATGGGTGACTTGGTGACCCTAGGAGAGGAACCGTTGGAAAGTAATCGAACGTCAAGACTAGATCGTCCACTTATCCTGAAGCGAAGGACCCTCGTGACGGACCGAAGGGTGCAAAGTGTGGTTGTGCCTTAATATATTCGCTGTCATCTTTGAAATGTGAAGTAGGGTATAAATGTCTAAATAAATTATGAAATATCAAAAGGAAAATATAAAAAGGAAAAATGAAAATGAGTGTATGAAAATTTTCATAACACATATGAACAACGAAATATGTATCGTAAGTGAATAAGCTTACAAAAATTCATTAGAGAGAGTTTCAGCGAATCAGTACAGACTGAGAAACGTTGGTGTACTTGACATCGGGGGTCCGAGGAGCCAGGTACCTTAAAAGGTCCGTTCTTATGACCTCACCCAACGGTAAAGGACGAGACCTCTAGCAGGGCTGGGTCCCTAGCTTGGGTACAAAGGGCGAAGAGGACGTGACCGTTCGTTAAAAAATACTGACTCAGTGGACCCTTCGGGTCCTCACCAATCTACCGTGTCATTGTTACCTAAAGACTATTTAAAATTTTATGGAGGTCCTTTTTTTTACAAAAAGTTGAACGAGTGAAATAAAGTCTTCAAGTCGGTTATCCAAGATTGAAAGTTTTTTTTATCTCTAGAATCTTCACTATACCTTTAATAACCTCCGAACTCCTTCCACTCTTGTCCCTCCTTTTTTGACAACTAGATAAGTAAAAGAAAACAACATCTACCATCTATTTGGTACCATAGACAAAGTAGTATTACTGAGTAATATTTGACTACCATACCGTTTTAGGTCTCGGACCCCTTCCTGTAATACTCAATGTACTGGTTTTGAATTTTTGTGCACACAGATTTGGGACCGAATAAACTCTTTTGAAAGTTTATGTTTAAAGACGTGGTTATGATCTTTCACCAAGGAGAAAAGAGTTTCACATAGACAATCACTTTACTAAGTCACTAAGTTTAAAAAACTTAATTTATTTTCACAGACGATGATTATGACATCTCCTTCGGACTTTTATATAAATCGATCTTGAGTAGCTCAACTTGTGCTGACTCGCTGAAGTGAAAGTGAAAAATGAAAGTACATAACCTCTTCCTTTACCGTTGGGTGAGGTCACAAGAACGGACCTCTTAGGGTCCCTGTCCCCTCGGACCATCCGACGACAGATACCCTAGTGTGTCTCAGTCTGTACCGACTTCACTGAATCGTCGTCGTCGTAGTATCTGTGGTCATACTAAAGAAGAGGTCTTCTTTTCTAAAAATCCAGATACGGATACCGGTCTCCTTTCTTATCACGGTAACGAATAATGTTCGTCGAAGTCTTCATATTTCCCAAGACTTAAAATTGTAATCTATTAAAATTTTCTTTGGTTGTTAACTTTTGAAAGAATTACTGACACATACATATGCACATATAGTTGTATACACACACATATATATATATACATATATATATATACTTACAGAAAATTTCTTGGTATCGAATCTCAAAAGTTTCTCTTTAAGTTACCATATCCTTGTTAAACTTTTCTCATAAGGACTTACCTTTTACACGTAGTCAGTTTTCGTAGTCATTTATACAGAAAAAGTATACGTTTACTTTTAAAGATTTCATTTTTTCCGTAACAAAATATTTATCACTCTATTATAAGAACTTTTTCCAATGGTCACTAATGTATTCAATAGAGGAAGTATTTCTTTAAATCTCGAGTGTCAACGAGAAAAGTAATTTTGTCCGAAGTGTAGGTCTGAGTACGACTTTCGGTTTGAGACTTAAAATTAATCTCTATTATTTATTAATATAGTGAATCCTTGACTTTGATAATTTCTGACGACCATGGTATGATGACATAAACTACCCACTCATCGTTCTGTGTTTAGTATAATTTTTGTTATGTAACACCCACCTTTTAACCATTATTTACACCTATTTCAGATTTCGATAGGTCTATTTTTTCCTTCATTCGTAACCCAGACAGTGACAAAACTCAAGTATTCTCGAGTCGAGGAATAAAACCTCACTAATATTGTAAGAGGTAAGGGGTTTATTCCACCAAAGAGAAAAATAAAAACAACCCCCTAACTTTCCCTTCCCGTCTTTCTCCACATTAAATATAAAGGAGGTTGGTCTTTCTAATTTGAAAAAAAAGGAAGGGAGACGAAAAAAAGGGGGAGAAAAATTTTCTTTCGTGTAACTGTAGAGTTCTCATTAATGATGGAGTCTCAGTTCCCGTTTTTTTTTTTTTTTTTTTTTTGACCTCTCTGTCTGAAGGGGTTGGATGTGTCGGGTCTCCCTGGTCGACTACGTCTCTTTCGTCTCTGAACTTGGTAATCTCGGACCTGACCCCGACTGTGACTGGACGTAGCTGTGGGCCGAAACAGGGCGGTAGACGTGTTTACACTTGAAACGGAGGGTCCGAACCGAAGAGTTAATTGTACAGGTCGACCCCCTCTTAAGGCAGTAAAGGGATTATAGGAATAACGGTGACCGGACTGTATAATTATAATTTTTATATGCACGTGTCTAGTTCCTAAAAAAATTCGTGAAGACAAAAATAACGTTTATGATCCGCCCTCCACTTCCGTCTGTGTTATATTAAACTTTTCGTATTGGGACTAATCCGTGACTAACGTTACGACAATATGGAATGTAAATTTTGGAAAAATAATAATCTCGATCGACAGTTTTGACCCGAGACTTAGAGGATACTCTGTCTACGTCCCCCGTCCGCTACGAAGCGACGAAATCACGTTTATTTAAATATCAAGTTTCACCGTAAAAGAAACTTATGCAGGAATTCATAGTCTCTAGACAGTACACGTAACGTCTCCACAACCATTTCTGCACAGTAGATCGAAATTAAACAAGAGAAAATTACCTGTGAGTAGTAATAAGAGTCAATAACAAGTAAAATCACACAATCCGTAACTGTACCATTTCTTTATTCTGATATCCTAGTGATAAACTACTATTTACCTGTTGTCAACACTCACACCCCCCTGTCTCTTCAATAATGGAGATTAGAACTTTCTCTTCCACCAAAAGTATGTCAGAGTTTCAATCGTCCCGGTAAGTTCCGGAGAACCTATTTTCGTCCTGAAGACTACGGATGATCGACCCGAATCTAGGGTCTAGAGTCAATCTCGTTCAAGAAGTGGGAAGGTTGGTAGCCAAAAGAGTAAAAAAAACTTACCCTACTATAGGTCCAAACCCACAACAACCCTTCTAACTTTGTACACCTTTCAGAGGTCCTCTTATAGACCATGACACATTCGTGAGTCAGTATGATCGACGGTAAATCCATAGACTGACACAAGATTGTTATAGAAATTTACTATAGGTTTCGAAGATGAATTTTATGTACAACGGCATCGAGAGACCAAGGAAACCTCTTTGAAAACGTGTCACAATGAACAATCTTACGAGGAAGTTCGTCAGAATCCACGAAGAATCGACACAGTAGGAAGGTGGAGTAAGAAAAGAGTAGTAGTGTCTCAACGAAGACTTTCTTATAAGTGTTTTTCATCGTCCTCCCTTTTCGTCCTCTCGGGACTCAGGACGAGGAAATGTACGAGAGAAGAGATCCGAGTAAGAGGTCCGAAGAGTCGAGGACGTAGTAGGGTCACTTTCAAGGAGTGACAAGTCGAAGGGGTCGGGTCAGCATAAAGAGTTACCAGGTCTTAAAAAGACGTCTGAATCAACGGAAACCGTCTTCTCGGACTTGTCATATAAGAACCACTACCGATTCCGAAACTCCAGGTAGTTATACGACAAGTCCGCGAAGACGATTCCCGTAGATTCAAACATCTTTTTAAGACTTGACAACTTCTTATACTGACCCGACCCATTCAACTTACTACCCCTTGAGAGTAGTCCGACCCAGACCCGAAGGTATCATCGAGTCAACCGTTTCTTAGACGGATGTTACGTCCTCTAGGACCAAACTGAGGACCCAACCTTTCTAGGGGACTTCTTCCCTATCCGATGGGTGAGGTCATAGGAACCCGAAAGGACCACCGAGTCGACCATTTCTTAGACGGACGTTACGTCCTCTGGACCCAAACTAAGGACCCGGCCCTTCTAGGGACCTCTTCCCTTACCGATGGGTGAGATCATAAGACCGGACCTCTTAAGGTACCTGACATATCAGGTACCCCACCGTTTCTCAGTCTGTACTGACTTGCTGAAAGTGAAGTGTCTCGAACCAAGTTTAGACTAGAGAGGATGAAGAATCGACACAATGAATCCGTACCCTCATTTGAAGGTGTAGTAGTATGAGTAACAAACATTTCATCTTTACTACAGAGGTAGGAACGACTAGACGGTACTCCTACCTACCGACTTACGGGTTCTTTGAATCATTCCGTAGTTTCGTACTCCTGTTAAGGAGACTTAGTGGACGAAAAAACAGTAAATCTCGACCTAAGAGAAAAGGTAGTGTAGACTTGCTACTATGTCAAATAGGAGAAATACAAAGTTACTATTATCCTACGTATATCGTATTTAATCGAGATTCAAACTTTCTTCTACAACTGGAAGTTTATGTTGTGTTTTACCTTGATACACTCTTGATTCTTCCTTGTCGTCTTTAGGGTCGTCCGTTTGAAAGTGAGGGTCCCCTTGCGATGTGTTACAAAGTACCCGGACTAGGTTTATTTTCTCCCTCTGTAGGTCCCTAATCACGGGCTCCGGTGTATCTCCGTAACGAAATGCCTCTTTTATTATAGTTTCGATCCAACTAGTAGGTCAATCCAACGTTCGGTCTCTGGACCTTTAGACTCACATTTACTGAATCATCCTCTTTTTAACCTGTCCGTCTAAAAGCACCCGTCCACACTCCGGTTCTCCTGTGTGTAGAACCTCTTGAAAGGCTCAAAGTCTCTTACTGACGTCTTCGGTGACTATCCCTCAGGTCCGTTTTCAGCTCTCCTCCGACAATCCTAGTACTGGTGCCAAGACACACTACAGGAGGGTCCGGACAAACTCGTAGAAGAACGACTGACTGGGATAACGGAAGATGGTACCCCTTACTCTGGGTCCTTTTCCTTTGATTTCTCTTTTGACTTTTATATTTGGTTGACCTCGACTTATGACTGACGGTCGGTCGAGTCAGGTGGACAGAGTCAAAAGACCTGTGAAGAGGTCAACCCTATCAAACCTTATCGAACTCCCGAGGATAACTGTGGTTCGTCCTGGGTCACCCCCAGGAAAGACACAGAAGAGAAAGAACTAATGTCCCTTATCCGAAGTAAGTCGGAGGTACTGGAAGGGACTCAAGGTTGAGTAGACTAATCCCCTACTTCCCCTACACCTTTGTTCCCTCCTTGTCAGTTTTTCTTTTTTTTTTTATCATGTCGGAGACCCGTCCTAAGACTAAGGGAGAATTCCCTATATGTATTGTTATAGAAACTCGGTAAGACGTCTACGACTTCGGGGATGGACTACCCTCTTTACTTGACATACGACGGGTGTTTGAGATCTAAAGTTGGTCAACCTTAGTCTTCCAACTACTACGACTGAGGGTTAATGGAGTGGTGGTTGGTCACTCTTCCGACAGGTACTCGACTAGTGTGGGAAAAATTTGGTAATATTATCTTGAGGAATGATGGGGGAGGTCCAACCCGGTACGTCAAAATAGGGTGACACCTGGGGAAACAGACCATTTCGTTATTTCGATAAGAAAAGAGGAAACAGGGTTGAGACAGAGGTCCTAAATTGAGGAAATCCCTATGTCTCCGGATTAAGTCGACGTGATAAAGTCATGCGTCCCTTTGATCGATAGTATGGTAAGAAACCAAGTTCTTTAATAGTACCTTACAATGAGACTTCTTATAATACAAAAATACCTAGAACTGAGTCACCCTAAGTCAATATAATCAATAATAAAAACAACATCAAAACAAAGAGTACCACTAACAAAAATAAAATAACAGACTCTAGTAAACACAACGAAGAGAAGTAAATATAACTTTACAATTATTTCAAATGTAGAACCATGAATTGAAAATGGCAACAAGAGAACCGCTCGTGTATAGGGAACGTACATACCTATACGACTAGTTCGTATTGCACATACACATATAAACCCGAAGGGACCACCGAGTCATTTCTTAGACGGTCGTTACGACCTCTGGACCCAAGTTAGGGACCCAACCTTTCTAGGGGACCTCTTCTTTTACCGTTGGGTAAGGTCACAAGAACGGACCTCTTAGGGTGCCTGTCTCCTCGGACTGCCCGATATCAGGCACCCCAGTGTTTCTCAGTCTGTGTTGACTTCGTTGAATCGTGTGTGTCCGTTTGTAAATAGATACCCGTACTTTCACTTTCAACAAGTCAACACAGACTGAGAAACGGTTGGGTACCTGATATTCAGGTACCTTAAGAGGTCCGGTCTTATGACCTCACCTATCAGAAAGAGAAGAGGTCCCCTCAAAGGGTTGGGTCCCTCACTTGGGTCCAGAGGAAGTAACGTCCGTCTAACAAATGGTCGACTCGGTGTTGCCTTTCATATCACCCATCGGATAGGGAAGAGGTCCCCTAGAAAGACTGTGTCCTTAGTTTAACTCCAGAGAACGTGACGTCCGTCTAAAAAATGGTTGTCTCGGGGATAGATACCCATATTTAATCAGTTAAAACGTATATACGAAGATCGATAGATAATAGATAGATGGACAGATAGAGGAGTAGATGGATACCTATATATGGACAGATAGATAGATAGGTAGATGGATAGATACGTGTAAAAGTCTGTCTACCTTTAAGACAATAAGCGTAAGGTCCTCATCGATACCTTCTTTTTCTGTTTAAGAGTAGTTGATCTTGGTTGAACGTGATGTCACCTCCTTTCCCTCTCTCCCATCCTTCGTTCATGTCCAGTTTGTGGACAATACACGGTACTTAGTACGATCTGTTAAAATTGATAATAAAGATAAAGTAAGAGTGTTGTTGGAATTCTACGTCTATAATAATAGAAGTCCTACCGTTTCTTCCATTCCTTCAGAACCTCCATTCCTTGAGTGCCTTCTAATAAGTCAAACAGGTACTGTCCGGGCCGAAACTTACGTTCTGGAAGCCTGAGATTTTCGAATAATAGAAAGGCGCTATCGGATGTGGAATGATTCTTTTATTTTGTTGGACGGTTCTTATATGTTTTGAGATTGACTATCATTATTCGGGATTGATGACAGGTATTGTCCGATCTTTCTTACGATATAGATGTTCGTCCACATAGTATAGTATAACTGAAGTAAGTTGATTCACTGGAACTCGTCCGACTACGGGAAAATCTCGGGGTTAAAGAAATAGACATTTTACACCTCAACCGCGACGAAACAGAGGTTACAGGGAAGTAGAGATTGGGAACTATCGAAAGAGTAATACAGGACGGAAGGGTCGGGTCCGTACACACGGTGGAACGAGGGCCCTCGAGAGAGACTTGTAGCGTACACCCAAACGGAGACGCACCGTACGGCGTAGGACTTGACATTGGGCCCCTCAATCGGTGCGTGTGTCAAAGCAAGGTGGTACGGGTGATTACTACGGAGTAGTTCTGTGTTAGATTTTCATTTGTTAGGTTGTCGAGGAAACGAAAACACTTCACTCCTGATTCCCCATAACTAATAAGAAGACTGGGTCCTGCCTAGACATATCTAGACCCCTTCTACCTATCGAGAAAACTAGACTCCTAGTCGCTTCGGACTGTTGTGTTACCGTGTAGTCCTGACGTGGCAATCCTGTCGTGGACTGACCCGGGGCCGTCGGGAGGGGACGGAGGAGAAGTGAGCGAAGTGTTTTGAGGTCAGTTACCATAGACAGAGTAGTGTTCCACACAGTAGTACTTCTCGAGACGGAAGAGTTGCCCCCGTGGAGACTGGGAATCCTTGACTTTTTATTTATTTCCGTAAAAAGGTTCGAAATAGTAAGTATAAAAGTTTCGGAGTATCTTTGCCACGTAAATAAGTGTTATTATACAAGGTCCCAGAAACGAATTGACACCAACTAAGGAGACGTGACATAATCTTGTCGTGTACTGTCTGGGCCCTTATTACATCAGATATAGTACATAAAATCCTTGAGACCCAAAAACGTTTCAGAACTATAGAGGACGTGAGTCAACGACCCTCGTGATGGGGTTCTATGTTGGGTTTACCTTTTGTCAGTAGCACCCATATTCCTCTTAAATTTTAACTAGGACCCAGGACGTCGGTCAAGAGCTCATACGACCCCCAGAGATTCTCTAGACAAATACCGGAGTGCCCAAGACCCCAATTGAATGAAGGAACTTCTCGTAGTGTAGGGACCGTTGTAGACTCATTACGTCAGAAATCCTGGTACTGTGAAGACGGACCTAAACGGACCATGGATTTTTTCCCAAAAGTTCTCCCTGTACCAGTCATGGTTTTATGACCAGACTGTAGGGTTTGTAAATGGAGCTCATTAAACCTCTATAACCTTGAACTTTCATAGTCTATAGATGAACTAACGTTGTTCCACGGAATAACGTAAATTGATAATTCATCAACCGGTGTTATGTACATACGCAGCCGTAATCATCATCATCACAATTAGTGACCTAGCACAGACTGAGAAACGCTGGGGTACATGATCGCGTGGTCCGAGGAGACAGGTACCCTAAGAGGTCTGTTCTTTTGACCTCACCTAACGGGAAGGGAAGAGGTCTCCTAGAAAGACTTGGTCCCTAACTTGGGTCCAGAGGACGTAACGTCCTCCTAAGAAATGGTAGACTCGATGTCCCTTCGAGTAACCGTAATCATTTATAATATATATATATATGTGTGTATATGTATACATATATATTATCTTTGTATATGAAATATATATACATTGTTTGTTATATACATATATTATTTGTGAACTATAAAATTACGTGTTAAATGGGGTTGCACTAACAAAAATAGACTACTCTCTGAACTGTGAGTTATCAATTAATGAGGTTTCTCAACCGGTGTCCAATCGAGTCGACACATCGATCCTAAACTCTCTTCACCTTCCATCCTGTCCTCTCTCTTTCCCCCTCTCTCAGTAGGGGGGTAAGTTCTTTATAAGGAGATGACGACTTACAACCAATAGACCCCCGGTTCTCAAACCAATTTCGAAATTTAATAGGAACCAGCGTAACACCAACTCAGTTTCTGGAACAGTATCTCTGACCTAACACGGTCGACGTTCGGGTGACGGAGAGAGGCGACGGTCCGACGGAGGTCTAGAAACTCTACTCAATCCTCCCCTACGAAGGTACAATCCCAATCGAGTCGTTACCAAAGGGAGTGGAACGTGGAGAACAAAGTGGGGTTGTGTAACCCACCGTAGACCTCCGGGAGACTAATAAAGTCTCTAGGGTCCCTCGTCGGTCGGTCACCGGGACCCGACGGTCGCGGTAGTCATCCCGTAACGAACGACCCGGACCGACGTCGTCGAAGAGTGGTCCCTGGGCAGGGATCGTCAGTCGGTGGACGCCTCCAGTCTACACTAGAGGTGCACCGGTCTCAGTCCAGTGAATGTTTGTGCCTTTCACTATGTGGAAGGTATTCCGCAGACCTGATTGTCTGACAAAACAGATAACCGTGTTAACATCCCTTTAAGAAAGTTGGACGTTATACCAGTTTATGTGATCAGACTTCGTAAATACGACCCGACTGTACCGAATGTTTCACCGAAGTTCAAAGTGGTCCTTCGTTTTCGTGGTAAGAAGGAAGGTTTTACGAAGAGTTCGTGAAGAGAAGTCAGAGATAAAATAAGGAAACAACAACAAGACAGCGATTGAACACAGACCGAGAAACACCGAGGCACTTGACGTCGTGTAGTCCGAAGGGACAGGAGACGACAGAGAGCCTCAAACGAGTTTGAGTACAGGTAACTCAGTTACTACGGTAGGTTAGTAGAGTAGGAGACAACGGGAGAAGAGGAGAACGGGAGTTAGAAAGGGTCGTATTTAATCTTCATTAATGTCACTTGGATCGTTATTTGGTAATTGTTGTGTACGTACTCTTTTTGAAATGCGGATTCCCCTTCTTCTACTCTTTCAAAATATTTCTACCTCTTTTCGATGTCTCTATCTCGTGTTATGAAAAGACATTCAAAAGATTACCGGTTCCTTTTTTCTCTTTGACCGAACTGTGGACCATTATTTTTCTTTAGACAGACGAATATTCCTCTCTCCATCTTAAAGGACCCGATATATTGTGAATTTTTATTTTCGTCCTCCACCCTCCGTTTAACGTTTCTCTGAAACTTGTAAATTACAGAAAGTCAAGTCAAGTCAAGTCAGGGAGTCATCACAGGCTGAGAAACACTGGGGTACTTAACGTCGTGCGGTCCGGAGGGACAGGTAGTGGTTGAGGGTCTCAAGTGAGTTTGAGTACAGGTAACTCAACCACTACGGTAGGTTGGTAGAGTAGGAGACAGTAGGGGAAGAGGAGGACGTGGGTTAGGGAGGGTCGTAGTCTCAGAAAAGGTTCCTCAGTTGAGAAGTGTACTCCACCGGTTTCATGACTTCAAAGTCGAAATCGTAGTAAGGAAGGTTTCTTTAGGGTCCTGACTAGAGGAAATCTTACTTGAACAACTTAGAGGAACGTCAGGTTCCCTGAGAGTTCTCAGAAGAGGTTGTGGTGTCAAGTTTTCGTAGTTAAGAAGCCACGAGTCAAAAGAAGTGTCAGGTTGAGAGTGTAAGTATGTACTCATGACCTTTTTGGTATCGGAACTGATCTGCCTGGAAACAACCGTTTCATTACAGAGACGAAAACTTATATGATAGATCCAACCAGTATTGAAAAGAAGGTTCCTCATTCGTAGAAAATTAAAGTACCGACGTTAGTGGTAGACGTCACTAAAACCTCGGGTTTTTTATTTCAGACGGTGACAAAGGTGACAAAGGGGTAGATAAAGGGTACTTCACTACCCTGGTCTACGGTACTAGAAACAAAAGACTTACAACTCGAAATTCGTTGAAAAAGTGAGAGGAGAAAGTGAAGACAGTTCTCCAAAAAATCGAGGAGAAGGGAAAGACGGTATTCCCACCACAGTAGACGTATAGACTCCAATAACTATAAAGAGGGTCGTTAGAACTAAGGTCGAAGACGAAGAAGGTCGGGTCACGAAGAGTACTACATGAGACGTATATTCAATTTATTCGTCCTACTGTTATATGTCGGAACTACATGAGGAAAAGGATAAACCTTGGTCAGACAACAAGGTACAGGTCAAGATTGATAACTAAGGACTGGACGTATATCAAAGAGTTCTCCGACTAGTCCACCAGACCATAAGGGTAGAGAACTTCTTAAAAGGTGTCAAATAACACTAGGTGTGTCAGTTTCCGAAACCGTATCAGTTATTTCGTCTTTACCTACAAAAAGACCTTGAGAGAACGAAAAAACTACTAGGTCACCTACAACCGAAATTACATTGAATTTATTAACAATGATCTTTTATACCGACTCGGTTAAATACGGTGAATAAGTCCTTCTGAAAAGTACTCTTATTAATCGATACACAACACCTAAATACCCCCAACTTCTCTAGAGAGACAGGAGAAGGAGGGGTGGGTTTAATAAATTAATTAAATCTGTCACAAACTTTGACACTAGAGGTCCGGTTACGGTTGGGTGGAGAACAAACATATGTATTTAAGATACCTTTACAACGTCCTTTATTTCATCTTGGACTCTCCTACCAGTATAGGGTCCAGAGTCCACTCAGAGACCCTACCGGTGACTTACACCCGAAAACCGAAACCCGTCTCTTCTTAGTTCTCGTTCGGTATTGTTTCACTTCCCAAATAAGTCCCTCTACTTGTGAGGGATCTGTTGAGATACACACGGTAGAGTCTTCCGCTCTCCGGTGTCCTATGTCCCAACAGGCAAAAATACCGTTAAATATCCTATAATCGATTACTCACCCTCCTATCAAAGTTGAGTAATCTTAACCCCTTTTCCTCCTTTAAAGGTACGTAACCTGGTGACCGGTGAAAACCCCGAAAACACCAGTTGGAGATCTTGACAGTATCTCGGGTACCCACACAGTAAATCGAACGACTACACAATACGTGAGTCAGTGAGTCAGTGCAGACTGAAAAACACTGGTCCAGGGAGACAGGTACTCCTAAGAGGTCGGTTCTTATGACCTTACCCAACTGTCCGGACGGAGGTCCCCTAGAAGGACTTAGTTTGGTCCTAGGGACCTAGTCGGGTCCCTAGTTTGGATCTAGAGGGAGTAATGTCCACCAAAGAAATAGTAGACTCAGTGGTCCCTTCGGGTTCTTATGACCTCAGTCATCGGATAGGAAAGAGGTCCCCTAGAAGGGTTGGTTCTTTAGTTCGGTCCCAGAGGACGTAACGTCCTCCTAAGAAATGGTCGACTCGGTAGTCCCTTTGGACGACTACATAATATTACTCACATATGACTCCTGACTCCAGATCATCTCCGATTGACGGTAGAACCTGGATCAACCAAAATTGATCAAATACATCATGGGAGTTACCAACAGAAAAAAAACAACAACAAAATTCCAACACGGGACGGGGGAAGGACAGAGTCTTTCTGTCAGACGGAAAGTTCGACTTTACTGTCTCGACTCGTTTGGTTCGTATAGTAGAAGTCACATATTCTGTAAATATTGGACTAGAAAATACCCTTTGTAACTGGGTAGCGACCAGACCTCTTTCTAGACTTTTTATACAGGAATTTTGATTCTTGATGTCCGAATTTAAGTCAATCGGATCCTCTCCATGGGAAGATTCAGTAACAGTCGGTAATTCTTAGATCAGATTTAGTCAGAAACAGATATATAGATGTACACAGTTGATCGTCTTACTTCTCTTACCTCCCTTCCCCTGTGTCCTGTTTAGTCAAAATGAATCCTTCTGTCATTTTTTCTTTGTTAACTCCGGGACTCCATAAAAGTTCCACCTGTCCCGACCGACTACGAAGTGTCACTCCTCAGACCTTCCAGTTATTCATGTCACTACCGGTATCTACCGGAAGCTCACTTCCCTCCCCCATTTCATTTTCTAACAAACCTTCTTTTCCCCTACACTTCTTTCCCTCCTCCTTCGTGACGAAAAGATTTAAAATAGTTCTTGTCGAGTTACCTTCACGAGCGTGAAAGAGGGTAAAAGTAGTCGAGAGGTTCATCGGATTATCAACAGGTAAACGCCCGTCAACAGGTTCTTCTCTCTCAGACTTGATAGTTTCTTCCTTCGACTATTAGTTATACCACCGAAATCCTAAGTTGTACCTGAACATCCAGTGTAATACAAATCATAATTTCCATATATAATTTAAATGGAGGTCAACAACTACCTTGTTCATGTAAAAATAGATAAAAATGAAGTGTAGTTTAGATCGAGAGCATAGACACAACATAAACATTTTAATTGACTTATCCGTGTATTTTGACTTTTATATTTTATTCTAGACTGCCAAAAAAGGGTGAATTGTAAAAATATGTCGAATTTACAACTTTTAAACGTCAGACTACAAAAGGAAGAACTTTTTTCTTTTCAGTTGTCATAAGTTATACATGTGTAAATATAAATATTTATATGTATATTGGTATGTATATATATATATATATTTAAGACAGATAGTCTCTGGAACACCAGAGGACTGACAACTAAATTTTACACACTTCATACGTCCTAGTGAAAGAGATTAATCCCTCTTTCTTCAAAAATTAAGTGAATACATATAAAAATTACAGTACCCGTGTAATATAAAACGAATTGTTTTACAGGATAACTTTACCTGAAAAAGATTGTACTTTTAGAAAGAAAATTTTTTGACGGTAAAAAAGTCATGAACAATACTTCTTAGGACGTCAAAATTACTCAGATCTTAACTCATTAATTTTTTATTTCTTCTGAGACTAAATCTTGAATCGTCTTTTCTTTACGTAAATAACTTGAGGAGGGCAGACGAAATACAATCAACGATCTTCTTTATTTACTTTCTTTAATTGGTAAGAAAGTCCAAAAAGGTTTGTCATTCCTGTTAGTCTGGTTTCTTTAATTTTGATCTTTTAGTCACAAACGACTCAGCCACAATATTGTGGATGGTATTCGAGTCATCTTTTGGATCTAACTACCTTCAACTAAACCCTATTCGGTCAACCTATTTTACATACTTTCTGAGTTCTAATTCGTAATACTAATTATTATCTTTAATTATTTTCACTTTAATTTCTAAGTATATTAGATGGATAACATCCTTTTACTTGTATGGGAGAATCTTTATTTATTATTTATAATATAAAGGGGTTTTATAAAATAATTGCCTCTGTTAAACTTTCATACCATTTCTCGTTCTATGACTGATAAGAAAGTGTATAAGTTGAAAATTTGTTTTCTCTACTAGAGAAACTGAGAACCTTTATACAACTTGAATTTCACTGTACTTTGTGTTCCAGTAAAGAGTCTGTTATACGAATCTTGTACGACACGACTAAATACCGATTAGAGTAAAATATCACAATAATTAAGACGACGAACTCCGTTCCTAAAATAACAAGAACAAAACAAAACAAGTGTCCATATAAGAGTCCAGGATCTTGCCGGGGGTCGTGTCTCATCCGTCAGTTATTTATAAATAACTTAATTAGCTCCGTTCTCACCCTTTAAGATACTTCTTAAAGATTCTTCTTTTAAGATACTTTATGTTCCGCGGTATCTCACTCCGTGCTACTGTCACTCCAGTCCACTCGTCAAGGAAAGGAACCTACTTTTATAGGAAAGGTTATTAGGGTAAAAGAGGTCTGTCAATCGTATATAACTATATCTGACCTCTTCCATATGCTTGACGGATATCTGTCCGATTTTTTAACACCTGACTACTCTAATCACTGGATAAAAATTTAAACTACGAATTATATCTCAAGATATACATATATAGTTTCCTTATCGACATGGATCAATACTTAAAAGTACGAGACTTTAAAACACGAGTCTTTCTAAGAAAAAAATTTGGACTCCGAAAAAATGTAGTAGTAGTCACTTTTTAGTTTAATTAATTACCCCCAATTAAACTTTATCGTGAGTGTGAAAAATTAGAGATGAATGTTTTTATATTTCATTTTGGAAAGTTAGAGATGGATAAGTCTTCCTTCGTCCCTTTATAACAAACCTTCCCCAGAGTTCTTGACACGAATACTCGTAGTCCTTTGACTACTTGGTTTCACATTTTCATATTTACCACTTTATGACACGAGGTCCTACATTCCCCTTGTCTCGAGTTTGGACTTGTACACAAATTCCAAGTGTTACTTTAAGTGACCCTTGTGACACGGATGAGGGTTGGCGGGAGGGGTGGGACCTTCGTACGAAAGAAGAAGTAACAAGGGTCATCCATAACCGAAGGGTCCACCGCGTTACTATTTCTTGGACAGACGGTCACTTCCTCTACGCTCTCTGTGTTCAAACTAGGGACCCACCCTTTCTAGGGAACCTCCTCCCACACCGTTGGGTGAGATCACAAGGACGAACCTCTTAGAGTACCTGTGTCCTCCGATACCAGACATCCCAGTGTTTCTCAGCTTGTACTGACTTCACTGAAAAGTGTGTACGTAGGTAAACAAGACTCTGTGATATCCAATCTCAACGGGTAAATTTTTTTCTTTTTGTTTTTTCGACAGAAGAGTCAGGAAAAATTAAGTGTGTAAAGGAGACAGTAGACAAAGAAAAGGTGTAGTAGACTAAAAAAAAGAGGGCAATACCGACGAGACAACTTCTTGAACCTGTGACCTGGGTATGCGTCCTAAAAGGTTGTCCTTTCTACTCCTTCTACTTCTACGAGGAACCCGGAGACACAGGGGATGTTTAACCGTTGACCTAAGTCTCTGAACTGTTTTGAGTGTAACGACGACGACGATGACGATTTAGCGAAGTCAGCACAGGCTGAGACACGTTGGGGTATCTGCCGTCGGGTGGTCCCAGGGACCCTAAGAGGTCCGTTCTTGTGACCTTACCCAACGGTAAAGGAAGAGGTTACGTACTTTCACTTTTCACTTTCACTTCAGCGAGTCAGCACAGGTTGAAGCGCTGGGGTACCTGACGTCGGGTGGTCCGAGGAGGTAGGTACCCTAAAAGGTCCGTTCTCATGGTCTCACCCCACGGCAACGGAAGAGACTTTTGAGTGTAATCCGGGGAAATACAAGAAAATAGTCCTCGAGTAGTACAGACGACAGAGAGAAATGTACTTCCATTGACGACAACCACCAGTTATGGATCTATGTAATTAAGTGATCCTCGACGTTTTACTATTATACGGAAAAATAAAACATTTTCAAATGAACAAAGATACAGGGTCGTTGGTTATTTAATTTTTACCTTAAGTTTCTTTTTAATGTTTTAAATATTATCTTAGTTTTCTCGGTCGTTTGTGGGTCCCTATTTCCGTTACTTTATATTCTTTTGGGTGTTTTACTTTATAACATAAATCGGTAATGGGTACATTGTAGTGACTTATATGATGACTAAATCTTCGTTTTTAAATTCATCTTAAAATCAGAATTTGTGACGCCCCCCTTTGCGTAAAAGAAGTCTTAATAGGTAATAGTTGTGTTGTGACAATTAGTTGATATCAGGTTGTCTTTCATTTTCAAAAAATTTTTCGTATGGCGATTTATTCATTGTGTTTAAACTCTACGGATCTTGACTTACTGTTACTTTTACAATGTATCGTTATAAACTCCCTATTTCGATTCCATCTCAAAACTTCTTTTAAACATAAAATTTATGTATTTAATCCATTCCTTAGAAATTTTACTTACTCGATTCTTAGGTAAAATACTTCAATGTTTTACTTCTCTTACTTGACTTTCCTGTTTTCTTTATGTACTTTTTCTTACCTACCGGTATGTGTGCCTTTTCCGAACGACCCTAAAACACTAATATAGCTGAGGCATCAAGTCAAACCTCTCTTTACTGTAGAAACGTAGTACTTAGAAGATCAAGTATTCTACTACATAGGGTGGTATATAAACAACGAAGACTTACTGTATACGCGATATACCATGTACCCTGATAGGTCTCAATGGATGAATTTGTCATATACAAAATTTTTAGAGTGGGGAACCGTTGAATGTACTAATTCTTTGCACTTAAAATGACATACATTTCAAGAGTCCTATAGTTGGTACTGAAAACGGTGTTTGAGGGTTTTCACAGTTTGAGTTCCTAAAGACCGAATACTTTTGATATGTTTTGACCTCAAAGTTTGATAAGTATAGTTGGCCTACGTTACATTTGACATAGAGTACGACGGCAGTAAGGAAATTTTACGGAGTTATCGTCCCTGAAAAGAAAAGAGGGTAAACAGACAAGAATAAAATTTTATTCCTCCACGTTACTTGTGTATGGTGATTCAGTGTTTCTATCACGAATAGTATGATTCTGGAACCTTCAAAGTTTTCGATATCACAGAGAGAAATGAAAAAAAGACATTTAAAAAGGAAGGAGGACGGGGAAGAAGAATTAACTTCACAAGACACTAGTCTGAAGAGATCTTTAGAACTGGTCCACCTTATCGACAGATTGGTAAAACCTTTTTACGTCTATTAGTTCCACAGTGAATTGTACACGTACGTCAACCCTATACGTTTCTTTTTATTACTCATCGTTGTCATAGAAACTAGGACCTTTCCTGAGTCCTTATATCCTTGACACACGTCCCACCAATAGTAGTCGGGTAAAAGATGAGGGACACATGTTTAGTAAAGCACGTAAGATGTTTGGTTCGGGGCTACAACCCGAAGTTTTCGTTAAAGTCGTCGTTTTATTCCACGAAAAGAAGTTAAAAGTTCGGTAAACATGCTCCAATCACAACAAATGGGTGGACCATGTGACTATAAATGTATGGGGAAATTTCTTTTAACCATCCATACTAAATACCTCATGACATTCTCGTGTTAAAAGGTACATCACGTGGATTAGACTTTCCCGTGAACGTTTCCAGTGAGACCGGTATGTTTATGGTTCAGAAGAGAAACCTTATTCAATCCTCTAAGTAAAAAGAACCTTTTACAGTCGTCATGGGATGAGATCTCCAATCAAATACGTCTATTTACGCATTCGGAAATTAGAAACTCGTTTTTATGAGATGTGTTTACATTTTCGTCAGGTAGATAGTGACAATTCTGGACATTAAACAAAAATAAATTTAGAGTTCGGTCCCGCCTCATCCGTTGTCCTGCCCATTGTACCATAGAGGGTACATTCGGCTCTAGTTCCACGTCTTTACGCGAACTCAGTTCGGTCCACCCACCGTGTGGAGCTCGGACGGTCACCTCTGGCGACAAGAGACGAAGAGACGCGAACGACGAGCTCGTCGACCTCCGAAGGACGGGTCGGGTCCTCGCACCGTTACACAGGTCACTCAAAGGAGAGGGTCTCGAGGTCACTTTTAAGTCCACTTCCTTTACAACAGAAAAAGAAAGAAAAAGTTAAAAAGTGAAATTGAGGTCCTCTCCTTTTTTGGTTCAGTACGGGAAGTCCTTAAAGAAAAGGGGTTTCTTGACGACACAAAGCTCTTTTAGAGAGTGAAAAGGGTATTCATTAGTAAGGGTTAGGACTCAAAAAAAGTAAAACGTAGACTGTTCTCTTCGATACTCTCAGTCAACACCCATTATGTAAAATCGTACAAAATATGAGAGAGGAAGAAAAGGACGACGTATTTAAGATAGGAACTCGGAATTAGAAATGGGGTTCAGTATCAAGAGAACTCCTGGTACAAAATTATAATCTAAATTGTCTGTACTTTTTTTCGATTTTACGCTAGTTCGTTGTAAACGGAGACAAAGATATTTCACTCTCTTCCTCCGGTCCTCCGTCCCTCTCTGCGGGACAAAGGAACCCATTCTAAAACGTCTACTCGGAAACCTCAGCCACTCTTCGTTTGCCTGTCGTCTTACAATAGGAAACTCGAACCTGGTTACCGACTGTAACCAAAAGGTAGAGTAACAACAGTTTCGCTTTCCTTTAATTTTGGTAAGTACGTCATCTAAGGGGAAACTTTTACACCTATAGCGTACCCTCTACATAGGGTTGTACCATTATTGTCGTCCATTTTTGTTAGGTGAATTCCAAAAAGTACCTCCCTTCCAGGTCTTTGTGTGGTGGACATAGCCTAAGTTCGTAGTAGGTTAAAAAAAAAGAAAAGTAAAATTCGTAATTTACCTAAACTACTGAACTAGTTACCTACAGTATGCTAAACACGTTTCGACTCGAGGTACTATTATTCGTGTGAACTTTACAGTCCAAAATTTTTTTCTGGTGGTGGCTCAACTCGTTGGATTCTCTTTTAATAGTTCACAGTTATCATTTTTAGAGGTTTGAGATTTAGACGTCCAATGTTTTAATTCGCGTTTTAGAGGTCGATTAGTGTAGTTTGAAAAATCATTTTTCCTCCGTCTTTTAAAGGCTTTTTACAGTAGGAGTTTGTCCACCTGGGACCGGTTTGAAGGTTTGACAACTTCGTTCTAGATTCCATCGTCTACATTTCCTTTAATCTGACCGACGTAAGAATTGGACGTTCAAATTCAACGTTTCTAAAGGAAAAAGAGTAGGAACACGGAGATAGGGACTTGGCTACCATGTATGATGTGCACACTTGAAGACTGAGAATTGGAAATTGACGGGCAAGTGTGAGGACGAAACCACAGATTATCTGTTCAGTTTAAACAGCATAGGATTTGTTTAAGGAGTCAGAAGGTGAACGTTTGAAAGGGGACGACGACAGAAGGGTTTGAGTCGATGATCACTGAGGTAGGAAGAACGACTAACTCGGGTCTTCGACCTCCAGTAGGAACTAAGGAATAAGGAGAGTAGGAGGTATAGGGTACCGACCATTTAGGACAACCGAACCTAAAGTTAGACTAGGGAAGGACACACACACACACGCACACACACGAGTCAGCAAGTCAGCACAGACTGAGACGCCGGGGTACCTGACATCGGACGATCCGAGGAGACGGGTACCCTAAAGGGTCCGTTCTCATGACGTCACTCAGTGGTAAAAGAAGAAGTCCCCTAGAAGAACTGGGTCCCCAGTTTGGACGAAGTAGAGGACGTGGAGGACGGAACCGTCCGTCTAATAAATGGAGACATAGTGGACCCTTCGGGGTAGGGAATGGCAGACGTTATCTGACTTACAAAAGCAGGGGAGGGTTTAAGTATACAATTTTAGAATTGGAACTTCCACTACCTTAATTCTATACCATAATTCTACCATAATTTCCGAGTCAAAACTCTCTACTAATCCCGTACTCCCACCTCGGGAGAATTTACCCTGATCGTGGGAATGTCTTCTACGAGATCTCTCTAACTAGAGACTCAGTCCTTCCCTCGAGAGTCTGTGGTCTAGGTGGAAACGGATTAGTGTCTGAAGGTCGGAGGTCTTGGTACTCTTTGTTTACACACAACACACATTCAGTGGGTTCCGATACCACAAAACAATAGTATCGCTCTGGATCCTATAGTGGAAATTGTCGACGGTGAGACGAGGTTCCGGGTTGTGGGGGTGGATTACTGACGTCAGTAAATCTGGGAACGGAAGGTGGTGGAGACGAATTTCTTCGAAGACCTCATTAGAATCGGTCACGGTCACAATCGGGGAGTATACACAGACTGAGAACCGTTGGAACATCTGACATCAGACGGTCCGAAGAGACAGGTACCTTAAGAGATCCGTTCTTATGACCTCACCCAACGGTAAAGGAAGAGATCTACTAGAAGGACTGGGTCCCTAGCTTGAACCCAGAGGTCGAAACGTCCCTCTACGAAATGGAAGACTTGGTGTTTCCTTCGGGTCTCATTAATATAGTGTAATATTTACTCTAGTCTAATACGGTGAGGAAACGAATTTTACGAAGGTACAAAGGAAGTTTTACAAAGGTGACCCGTGGTTTAGAGCCTTCCGAGACGGACGCTGAAGACTTGGGGAGGGACAGGAGGAGTACTAGGGGAAAGGGACCTTCCTTTGTACCGAACGATAAAGAAGAAGAAATCCAGAAACGAGTTTGTAATAGAGGAGCCGTCACGAAGAAACTGTTCGGAGAACCTTTAGCACAGGGACAGAGAGAGGGTGGGGGTGTGGTGAGACCATGAGAGTTAGTGGGAAGCGACCAACGAAATAAAGGTGTCGTGAATAGTGGTAGACTGTATCGTATACAAAATGAATAAAATAACAAATGACGGACAGAGGGGGGTCATATTGTATTTAGGAGCTCTCGTCCTTAAAGACAGATGAAACAAATGACGCCGCAGGAGTCACGGATCTGCTTGCAAATCGTGTCCCACCTAGAAGTGTATATTTATAAACCGTCAAGGTGACTGTTTACGGAAATTGATGAACACTCTACGGTTATTAAAACATCGACATAAAAAATGAATCGTTTCAAAAGGGGGTCTCGTGCATTCGAGATACGGAGAGTGCTAACGGAGAGGTGTAAGTAAAGAATTTCCCTTACAGACTTAGTGCACCCTTTAATCTCTGGTCTCATCGAAAACCACTCAAGTCCGATTCAATCCAGGGTCAGAACCGACTAATTTAATTCCAGTAGTAGAACTCACACCTTCTAGACTTCCCTACTCTCGGGTATCCTCTCTCTTATCTTTCCGCACCCAAGTTTAAGGTTAAGATGATGTATGTTCAATTCGCCAGAGTACATTTGTTGGGTCGACTGGGAGTCGAAAGGGTAGACACTTTACCTCGACGTTCTAGTGTAAGAGAGTGTCTAAACACCATACCTAACTCGTATCCTATTGTAGTTTAGGATACGTTTGGAGACATCGAACATGGACGTATTAATGGAAACTTCAGTGTCATTCTAGTACGGAGTAGAATGTCTAGTATACACACATACACGTGGAATAAAACGTGTCACGGACACCTCAGTGCAGATCGGATAGTTATAACTGGTTTTATTGACGTGTATAACTTTGTAACGGACTGAGTGTGTTGGGTTCCTGTTCTTTGTCAGAGATAGGTGGTAGTCATAAATCCTACTATGTTAATTTAACTTGACAATCGTGTGTCGGACATCAAAATTTACGAGCGTCGGACTAATGTTTGTATCCATTCCAAAGGTGACCGAGTTGTGGTCACTCAAGTCCTGATTCTTCCCCCAACTGTTAACCGTAGTTGACAAAAACTTGTCTGACTCTTAATGTTAAAAAAAACACACGTAAAAATTTACCGACTTTTTAAAGTTTTTTTATTATAAAACACTGTGTATTTTAAACTGTTTTATGTTAAAGTAATTTATTTCACAATAGTCTTGTGTAGGTCTGGAAAGTAAGTATAAAACAGAGACTATGAAACACGATGTTCCCGTTTTGACTCATCGACCCCGTCTTTTACATATTTGACGTTTTCGATTTCAAAAAAAGAATGGTAGAGTGGAAAATACCTATTGTAAACAGTTGGGGACGGACCAGATTGTTTTGGTACCACGGAACTAAATTACTATTTGGACCAAAACAAAAATAACGAACTGATCGTTTTTCCCTTTACCGTTGGGTGAGGTCACAAGAACGGACCTCTTAGGGTCCCTACCTCCTTGGACCACCCGACGACAGATACCCCAGCGTGTCTCAACCTCTGCTGACTTCGCTGAGTCGTCGTCGTCGTCGTCGTCGTCGTTTTTCATCAACTCCATTCGTCTTAAGATATCTTCATAAATAGCCTTAATGACGGTATAGACACAGGTCGTCTTTATATAAGTGTCTTTGAGACAAGTGTAGAAAAAAAGGGCGTCTGTGAGAAAAAAAGGGAAGGTTTAGAGATCTTATTTTACCATCTCGTGGAAAATGCAGAAGACTTTTATTTCGGGTCATACACGGGTCGTGGAGTAAGGAGTAGAGTGTGACGGAGGTCCCCACCGGGACACGGGGTTCAGGTCTCTCTTACACCGGAGTTTTACCTTACGAAAGGATCTTAATAATCAAGTTCAGTCAAAGAGAAGGACGTCTTAAAACGCGTGACAGTGTACAAAAAGGCCTCTACAACTCCGGAAGATTTAAATCCTTGTCTCCAACGGAATAAGACCGGCATGAAAAAGGGGAAAAGTAAAGGGGAACAAGTTTAAATTTCGGTCGTAGAGGGACGAAGACAGAGGAATTTCGAAGAATTAACTGTTAAGTAATTTTGTCTTATTTTTTTCCGTGTTTGAACGTCGACAATCATGACCCTTACAGTATGTGATGTACTGATATCAGTCGTGACGACACATTATCTCTCTTTTCGACAATTTCGACGATTTTCTCCTTTACGACTTAAGAGTAGTGCTCGTCTTGCGGCACACGGAAAAGTGGAAAGAAAAAATAGCATGACCATACTCTTCTACACACAATCGACTGGAATAACGCCATTGGTAAAGTGTTGTCTACATTTAATTTGGCAGTACACGATGGGGAATTTGAATATGGTACTACGTACGAGTCAAAAGGGTTATTTTGACCTTCTTTTTCAGGTTTCCTTCCCTCCTCCCCCTTCTTCGTCTCTCGTGTCATTATAACAAGGACGTTTTACACACCCACCCATTTTTTTTTTTAACGAAACACCCCCTCTACGAACCTCTACAGTCGTACACTTGTCCTGGCTGACGACTCGGGCACCACCGTCTCAGGGAAGAGGAGGGACAGCCACCCCTTAAGGGTACCTATGTCGACGGTCCGAGGTCCAGGAGACGAAGAGACGACTTTCTAAGAACTAACCCTCTGTCCTGTCAAAGACTCTTGGGTATCTCGGCCGACGGGAGATAATACTCGAGACACTGTCGTTGCTTTATCGTCTGGATGAAAGGGTCGAGGGCCGAAGGAGGACTTTTCCCGGAAACGTCGGTCTCCTGACTGTAAAGGGATGCAAAGACGAAATTAATTACAGACCCTCTACTTGAAGCTAAGGGTGGGTGTCGTCGTATTTAATCTACCTTAATTTACGTCACGAAGAAAAGTCAAGACGAGAAAAATGGACGACCGGTAGTAAAAGAGGAAGTTTACTATGTCGGTGCCTCGTCTTAAGATCTAATTCAGGATCGTATCTTGTATACTAGTGTCCTTTTAGACAGTGAACTATGTCCAGGAGACTTTAAGTCACCCCGAACCCCAAGAAACCTATGATGTGGTGACCCAGCCGTGGTTTGCCATTTCACCCCTGGAACCCCTAGACCCTCCGTGAAGTTTAGACCCCTCCGTACTATACGAAGACCAATTTGCCACGACCGAGTCACTAGACGGTTCTCGACCCGAACACGAACACTTCGTATCAGAAGATGATTGTCGTCTTCCGTGAAAGGACTGAGCTGGACTGGGGCGAGGGACGATACATCTGAGACTTCTTATCTCTCTTGGTTCAATGACAACAAGTCAGTGATTCAGCACAGGTTGAGAACCACTGCGGTACCTGATGTCGTACGGTCCGAAAGGACAGGAAGTGATAGAGGGCCTCAAACGAGTTTGAGTACAGGTAACTCAGCCACTACGGTAGGTTGGTAGAGTAGGAGACAACAGGGAAAGAGGAGGGTGGGAGTTAGAAAAGGTCGGAATTCTAGAAAAGTTCTGAGTCGAGAAACGTAGTCCACCGGTTTCATAACCTGAAAGGTGAAGTTGTAGTCCGGAGGTTACTTGTGGGTTCTGACTAGAGGAAATCCTACCTGACCAACCTAAAGGAACGTCAGGTTTCCTGAGAGTTCTCAGAAGAGGCTGTGGCGTCAAGTTTTCGTAGTTAAGAAGCCGTGAGTCGAAAGAAATATCAGGTTGAGAGTGTAGGTATGCACTGGTGACCTTTTTGGTATCGGAACTGATCTGCCTGGAAACAACTGTTTCATTACAGAGACGAAAACTTATATGATAGATCCAACCGGTATTGAAAGGAAGGTTCCTCATTCGCAGAAAATTAAAGTACCGACGCCAGTGGTAGACGTCGGGTCCTTTTATTTCAGTGACGTCGGGTCCTTTGTCGGTGACAAAGGTGACAAAGACGTAGACAAACGGTACTTCAGTACTCTGACCCACGGTACTAGAAGCAAAAGACTTACAACTCGAAATTCGGTTGAAAAAGTGAGAGGAGAAAGTGAAAGTAGTTCTCCGAGAAATCAAGAAGAAGTGAAAGACGGTATTCCCACCACAGTAGACGTATAGACTCGAATAACTATAAAGAGGGTCGTTAGAACTAAGGTCGAACACGAAGAAGGTCGGGTCGTAAAGAGTACTACATGAGACGTATATTCAATTTATTCATCCCACTGTTATATGTCGGAACTGCATGAGGAAAAGGATAAACCTTGGTCAGACAACAAGGTACAGGTCAAGATTGACAACACAGGACTGGACGTATGTCCAAAGAGTTCCCCGTCCAGTCCACTAGACCATAAGGATAGAGAAAGTCCTAAAAGGTGTCAAATAACACTAGGTGTGTCAGTCTCCGAAACCTTATCAGTTATTTCGTCTTTATCTACAAAAAGACCTTGAGAGAACGAAAAAGTTACTAGGTCATCTACAACCGTTAAACTAGAGACAAAGGAGACGAAAAAGATTTTGGTCGAACTTGTAGACCTTCAAGTGCCAAGTACGTAACGACTTCGGACCGAACCTCTTAAAACTCGTGATAAAATCGACGTCTAATCCCAAAGTTTATCAGAGACTCGAAGACGAGAAAAGATTCCGGTAAAGACGTGACTAATTACTCTCGTGACCCTAGTCTTAGTGGCAAATGATCGAAACGCCGAAGTCCGTTCAATGAATTGGAGAGACCTAGAACACAAGGAGTAGAGGTTTCCTCCCAACCCTAACTGTCCATGTGTGACGATAGAAGTTTATGTGTCGGTTGTTCCTGGACGACACGTCGTGTCCCTTGAAACGAGTTATAAGACATGACTGGATTTACCCTTTTCTTAAACTTTTTCTTATCTACGCACATATGGATATAGACTTAGTGAAGTGACATGTGGACTTTGATAGTGTCGTAACAATGAAATGAGATGAGGTTATCTTTTATCTTTCGATTTGTTTCTCGTCCCGCATTATTGGTGGGGATTGAAGTATCCGAACACTTTTTCCGACACACTCGATTCAATATATTTCTCGGTGTGTATTGATCTGTGGAATACTTAACTCATTCCCGGACTTTTACCAATCCAAGACAATGAGGACGTCACTACTACTTCTTCTGTGGGGTCACGAAACGATCTGGGTCCCGTTTCGACTCAAGCAGAGTAACCGTGACTCCTGGAGAATTTTAGCATCTGAGAAATCGAAGTATTTTTTCTTTTGTCCATACTGTATTTTTATCACTTACTTTGACTAAAATTGACTCCATTCCTCCTAATACTTGAGGAATCGTGGTTCTTCCCGTAAGGACGAGGATTCCTACAATTTTACAAGAGTCTAACAAAAGGATCTTGATATTGTAGATCAAGGTCTTCATCAACAGGGTGACCCTCTCTTATCCCAGGTCAGGACCCCTCTCAAAACCCATAAAGTTTTCCTGATGACCGGTCGACCGCTCACTGGTCCCTTTTGACTGATCCTCTCGGTCCCCCATAAACCCTCGACGTAGAATGTTCTTTAGTTACTGACTTATTCTGGTATAAAAGGGACCTCAGTTCTTTTGAGTCATCGTTTCATTGACAACAGTTCTTTGTCCCGTTGGTAAACGAGGAAATCTTGTCGGATCGTGGTTAATCCTGTCCAAAGTTGGTTTCTTCCTAAACTCGGAGCTAAATAATATTTAAAGACTTAGTTCTTTACCCGAAGAATCACTTTAAAGGGGAGGAACCCTCATCACCTCAAGATGACTTGTCTTCCCGACAGAAAGACCCTCAAGAAACTTCTTGTAAGAGTACAACCCCTCCAATTTGATCGAGCAAAAATTCGAGAGAAGATTTAGTTTTAAGACTCTCTCCAAAAACAAACAAATAACGATCCTCTCTGAATAAACATACCCGAAACGGGTGATTTGACAAGTAAGACAAGATATCACAGATCTAAAGAGTCACCCAGACTTTATATTTAAATGTACAGCGTAGATAGTTTCTTCGTCGAAAGAGTGATCCCCTACAAGAAACCTCCTTTCTCTTCGTAATTTTTACGAATAAAGAGGTAGATTCTTTTTGTGTAGAGAATACGAGAAGTTTTCACTTTACCCTCTTTCCTGAGTCTACCTTTAGGGACACAAACTTGCACTTCACGCTGTCGGTGAAGTGTAACAGTGGTGTGTCGGTGGGCTTCAGAACGTTTGACCTACTCGAAGGATCAGTCGTCAATCAGACAGTGACTTCGTACTGGTCACGGAGCCGCTGTTGTTCGTTTGTTCGCCGACTTGTACAATTGTACTAAAATATAGTAAAGACAAACTACACCTAACCCATCTTTTAGACCCTACACTCGGTGCTACATCTAAAAGTTTTAACTAATCGTAAAAGACCTGTAACCGTCGGTAAAGATACCGTAAAGTTGCACTCAATTTTAACTAATCACGAAAGTCTTTTTACACATGGTTTAACGACACGTTTAACTCCATCGAGGTTTGTCCCCGACTACTGTCCTATTTCCGTATACTATGCTATATTCTAGGTGTGCCGACTCCGGCGAGGTCCCTCTGCTCTAGAGTCTCCTCTCCCACATTTACCAAGACACGTCGAAATCTAATCGACAACCACGAACAGGTTGTGAATCGGAGGTGAACACTGTTACACATTTTACCCAACGTACGAATATCCTCTCTCCAACAAACCAAGAAACAGTATTGTAATTAGTACCTATTCGAGTAAAACCAATTACACCTTCGTTAGATATGAAAACGTCTGTAACGTAACATTTGTTTTTTTACAACTATAAGTGGGAGACATTTCAAAGACACTGAAATTTCTAAACAGAACTGTTTATAAGTTAGTTGAGGTCTAGTGACAATCATCGGTAAAACGTCAAGGAGTAGGGGAAGAACAAACGGTATGAGTCGGTGAGTTCTCAGTGACACAGGGAAAAGACAGTGGTTTGTGTCTGTCTTTCGGTTCTTTACTCAGTATCGTCCCGCGTAGAGTCTTCTTACTCTTGGAAGTTTCCAGTCGAAAAGAACGAACAGTTATCGACTGTAAATTCGTAAATAAAGTCTTTAACGACTATTACAAAAAACTCTATCACTTCTTCTTAACGACACAACCATACGTTAATACAGGTATTACTCTACGTTTTTACGTTTATACCTCCATGCACGGTCAAGAAGTTTCACGGAAAACAGTCTTAACGTCCGTGGTACTCTGCAACTATCTATGGTACAGTGATGCGTCTCAACCTCCCGACTATCGAAAATTTCTTCGTAGATATTATACTATAGAGATCTACGATTAATCGTCTTTGGAAATCACTACTATTTACATCTCCAGTAAACAAAACACAACCATTTAAAACTGTTGAAGTAACTTGGTCAACATAGTTATCCTAAACAACCATTCGTCGTTTGTAGAAATAAGAGAAATTGTACGGCATAGTCTACATAACATATAAGTTTTCACATAGGTAATCTTCCGATGGAACGTCATAACTAAAAAGTTTCAAGTAAATTTTACATTTATTCTCCTATGGGGTAATTGACTGAGGTAGTTCATGAATTTTTGATAATCTATAGAAAAGTTATATAATAAAGGTAGAAACATAAGGTACGAAAACATTTCTCCTTTTTAGTTTCTCTGATACCGATACTTTTAATGACGTATATACTCAGTAAGATTAACAATTAGACTACATTAAAAGTTCTTAGTGGTTCATTAATGTCGAAACCTTTACCGTATCACTTCTCCTATATTTCGTTTGGGAGTAAAGGTCTCGAAGGAAGAGGTGTTCCGAGATAGGACTTAAGAGTATTACCGCTATCTTTCGTCACTGACCGTTGTTACTCACTAGAACCAGCTGTTTGGGGAATATATCTCTCTACTCCCGACTCCGTGCACAAGTTGTTTAGACGGGTACTGACAGGTGACCCACGGTAGGAGACCGGTCTATGCCTACTTACGTCATGTCGGTAAGGGGGTCCTCAGAATCCCAAATTGTCCCTACCGTCTATCCTTTTGTTTGCTAATAAAATGTGTACCGTTCCCGGTGCACCTCTATGTACGTTCGCCGTTACTTCAAGACTCCTTCCTCAGAGTGCAGGGAATTGATCGCGTAGCCAAACCCAGTTACTGGATCGATCTTTCGTGTCAAGGTACTGTAGTCCTTGTGACAAAACAGTAGTCACCATGGTTGTCATGACTAGATAGTGCGACGGACCGTTCTCATCTATAAATTTTAATATTCATTCATTTACTTATTAGTTTTACGATAACTTGTCATACTGAACATATCGATCATACCGAGTCGTCCTTTTGTTTAGTTTTAATATGTAATAAAAGACCTTTGTCTTCACCTCAGTCTCTTTAGATCGAATTCCATTAAAGACTTAAATGAATTACTCGGTACCGACCGTGTTCCAAGTACCAATCGACTTTGATTACACTCTAAAACTTGATGAAAGGTCCCACCTCAATGAAACAATTCGTTATCAGTTCTTCGGTGTAGTATGCGTCTCGTTTACTTCCCTGACACCAACAAATTGATCCTTGACTTTTCTTAAACTTCCAGTATTCACATCAGAAGTCACGACAAACTTCTTTCAAGGTTATCTACATTAAATTTACTTTTCAAGTAACATAAAACATGTAGGAGTTATCGAGTCTGAATCTAGTTACGTCCCTTCGAATTTCCCTAAGAGACCCCCGAGTCACCATTTCTTGGGTAGACGGTCACGTCTCCTATATTTCTCTGAGTTCAAACTGGGGACCCAACCCTTCTAGGACACCTCCTCTCGCACCTTTGGGTGAAGTTATAAGAACGGACCTCTTGCGGTACCTGACTCCTCAGACCACCCGATGTCAGGTATGCTAGTGTTTTTCAGTTTGTGTTGACTTCAGCGACTCGTACGTACGTACGTACCTTCGTATTGTCTCCTTCTACGTTATATCCTTTCTATATAGATTTCTCAAGAGACGGTGTCCTCCATGTCATGATGTCTTACTTACCGGAAGACAATTGGACAGCACATCCCCTAAGTCTGTGATCGTTCTACCACCTTTGGTGATCGACTTGACGTTCCAGGAAAGGTTGGGTGGTCACTATAGTTTACTATGTCACAATAGTCGACTCGAGTTACCACTAAATGTGAGACGAGAATGTTCTCACTTCAGACTTGAGAAAGATCCTTTCCGTTTGGTTCAAATGATGAGTTCTGTACTTTAGCAACTTATACCATATTAACGGATATACAGTATCTGATCAGTGGACCTTAGACCCTAACATTATGTAGTATATGTTAATACGGGAAACTGGTCCAAAGTCGATAGTATCAAAACCGGTTCGGAGAAGAAGGGGATGTGAGAAGATTGAGGTAAGGGAGGAGATTGTAATAAGTAAATTTTAATTTCTTAACGATTACTTCTATGTATGACGATCGAAACTTATAGAAAATAGAACCTTTTGACCGTCACCCAGGATTCACAGAACTGACGATCAAGACTCAAGAACCTAAATTTTGGGCACCTCATAATAAAAGGAAGGTCTACAATCGATTTCGAGGTAAGTGCGGTACTGACAGTCAAAACCATTATACGGTCGTGAAACCTCTTATAAGTCAGACGTTTTATGCCTTACCTTTTACATACACGTGGAATGTGGGTGTCTTAAAACATTTTTCGATAAATGGGATTATCGGGATACAAGTCCTGGTTCTATCATCATTCCCGTTTATGGGGTAGTTGTTATCTTTATCGATGCCCTTATTCTCGCCCTTTCCCTAGAATCCTCGTCCGTTTCCCCAAACCAAACAAAAAAAGAAAAATTTTACTAGGTCAAGGTGACCATTAATACTCAATCAAAGGTGTAAGGTCTGTGAGTCTGAAGACTGACCGACAGTCTCTACAATATCATTATTTAACATACAGAACCAGTGATGAACCCATCTTTTAAAGGTAAAGTCTTTTTTACTATAGAGTCGGTAACGTAAAGTCCCACTATTAACGTGAAGAGTCCACCAATTCTTTTTCTACTAGATATTTATTATTAATTTTTCAACACGGGGTTCCCTTACCCTTACAGTCTATGTCTTGAGTTTGTATACTTTACAATCTGAATACCGAACTGGAATAAGGTGACACAAGTCACAATATTTAAGATTCGTGTAAATACAAAGTTATAAACCTCCATTGTTAAACTCCCACACAATCCACCTCTCTTCCATCGTAAATCTGAGGACATAATTTGATGGGGAAATTACTGTATCGGCGAAGAGGAATAGTGAAATTCACAGTCCGATAATTGTGAGTATTAATTAGTCGAGGTACGAGAGGAGACGTGAAATCTCCGTGTATACAACCCCTCCCCTTCTGACTAAATCGAAGGGATGAGGTAGAACCCTGTCCTAACTTTCTCCAATCCACTTCGGCTCTAACTTTAGGTGTCTACACAATATAAACAAGACGTACACACACACAGATGAGTCAGTACAGGTTGAGAAACACTAGGGTACCTAATATCAGACGGTCCGAGGGGACAGATACCTTAAAAGGTCCGTTCTTATGACCTCACCTAACGGTAGATGACGAGGTCCCGTAGAAGGACTGAGTCCCGTACTTGGGAGTAGAGAACACAGAAGACGTATCTGTTCGCCCAAGAATTGGTGACGTGGTGGACCCTTCGAGATATAAACCAGATGTGCGACAAAAGCTTCAAACGTACAAACACGAACAATTGTAATTTTTCAAACCTAAAGACTTCAGAGAGCCAATACCCCTCACGACTCCTAACTCCGCCATTAGTTTGTCAGGCGTCAGGACGTGTCAGTGCTAACTGACCTCGACTCAGAACCGTCTACGCAACCTCGGTTAGAACTTAGTACTCCCGTAGTCACATGGTGCTAGAGGCGCCTCACATGTAATAAGTACAGTGAAGACGAGAAGTGGACCGAGGTCGTGTCTAAACTCAAGTGTGAACAGAAACTAAGGTTTCTTTTGGAATTGGGACGGACGTAAAGTGTCTAGATTTCTAGTGACTTCAAGTGTTGTCCTACCATCTCATCGTACACCGTACGCAAGACAACCCCTACGTTCGTTTCTAGTCTTTCTACACTGAACAGAGTTCCTTCAGTCTCGCCGAACTCTTAGTCCGCGTATCTTTATACTCCTACCTGATCGCGTACCGTAATTACATGTTTCGTGAGACCCGTGGAGCCCTCCTCTCTGAGAGTCACGATGTTTTCGTCTTCGTAGACTTGACCTGGAACTTTAGGTTTGTCTACAAAAGACACAACTTCCTCGTTCTTACCGTAGGATTCCTCTCCTTCGCGACACTCCTCCATCTACGACTCTCCCCGTGTTCTGTCGTCGCACAAACTACTTGTCGAGACATACCCCCCTCTTACTCTCAACCACCCACTGGTACACGGTTTAGTATGGTACTTCACACCGTAAATTGTAGATATTTTCCCGTCCCTTCCCACTGGAACTCCTATAATTCATCTCTTCATTGGGTGATCCAAATAGAAATTTTTTTTTTTTTTTCGGAAACATGTTCAAAACCGTATGTCAAAGGAGGTTTACACTCGGTACGATTCCTGTTCTTCTTTCTGAACGGAACCAATCGTTCTTTCGGAGTCGTGCCACACGGGTACACTGAATCCTCCCAAACCTAGGTATGTCGTCTTCGCATACAACAAAACGACTGACTACACCGAAAAAGAATACGGCGTGACGTAGGTACGTGTCGGGAGGCTCACGGTAGTCTACTGACGGTTGCTACCGTTAAGTGCTATGGTCACGTATCCACGAGAGAAACGGTAGCGGTATACGACGGGGAACTTGTTATCCTTATTTGTCTAATACACCTCTAACACACGACGACGGTTCTCTTAGTCGACCCAAGGTTTCTCACGGACCCTTAGAGTAATGTCGAGGCTCTCGTGAAACTTTACGTCGAACTCCACTAGCGAAGTTTACTTTTTAGTGTACTCACCACTACCGTACTTCCGGTCTCTCGGCGTAGGTAGGCGTACCGAAAGGACTCTGCACCGTCGGTAAACCTCCTCCTTACTACACTGACCCTACCAAATTCCGTCACCTTAGTGCGGGTGCACCTTTCCCTTTTGGTTCGACGACCAATCGACGCACACCTTTCTGACCTGACCTACTCCGTTTCTACTCGTGTCTCGTGCATAACAGACTGAGTCACGGTCAGACTCCCGCACCCGTTGGCACGAGACCTACCTCCGTCTACCATTTGCCGTGGACCTTCACCGGGGCTCGTCATGGCATCACAAGTTTTGATTCACGGTATACATGTTGAACGACTTTACTACCCGACGTAGTAGTTACACCTAGTCTCCGGAAGAATCAAACAAAAGTCGAAGAGACCGTCCCCGAGCCAAGCCAGTGGACTAGGAGACTAACACGATCATAAACGTTCCCCTTTTCTCGGGTATCGAGACCAAAGACCGAGTGTGACGAACGGATTGAAAATAGTACGAGGTAACAAAGAAGGAATAAACAGGAGGGACGATTCGACGGTCCATGAGCTCCCACCGTTGAATCGGAGACTAGACTAAAGGGTTCCAGTCACGACAAGTTTAACCCCACTTCACCCAGACCACCACACGGTTTCACACACGGCTTCACCGCACGTGTCCACACGAGTCAGCACAGACTGAGGAACGTCGGGGCACCTGACGTCGGGTGGTCCGAGGAAACAGATACCCTAAAAGGTTCTTATGGCGACAAAGGAGGAGGTCCCCTGGGTTGAGAGGAAGTGGAGGACGTGACCGTCTATCTAAGAAATGGTGGCGAGGTGGACCCTTCGGGTACGGTTTCACCCCTATGGTAGAATACGTTTACAGAACCTTTGGTTCGTAGAATATAATTTTTACAAACCTACATACATGTCCCCCGAAGGGTCCACCACGATCACCATTCCTTGGGTGAACGGTTACGCCCTCCGTATTCTCTACACCCAAGCTAGGAACCCAATCCTTCTAAGGAACCTTCTCCCGTACCGTTGGGTGAGGTCATAAGAACGGATCTCTTAGGGGTACCTGTCCCCTTGGACCGTCCGATGTCAGGTATCCCACCGTATCTCAACCTGTGTTGACTTCACTGGATCGTGTGTGTCATACTAAATTACCGTGTGACTTTACTTTGTCTAAACATTTTACAAAATCGAACCTAACCCGAGTAGAGAATCTGGACCGACCTAGTCCCCTTCTGAGTAAGTACGGGGAGGAAATAACCCTCAACAAAGTATCCAGATCTTCGTCGTTAATTAACAAATCATGAACGAATATCTTTCTTTTCTCCTTCCTCCCTTTTCCAATTAGTGTGGGTCACGAAAAATCCGTCAGTAGCGATGTATGTACAGATCAATTCCGGTTCAGTCAGTAGTTCAGAACCATTCTAGACCGGTCAAGTCAAGTCAAGTCAGCGAGTCAACACAGGCTGAGAAACGCTGGGGTACTTAGCGTCGTGCGGTCCGGAGGGACAGGTAATGGTTGAGGACCTCAAGTGGGTTTGAGTGCACGTAGCTCAACCATTATGGTAGGTCGGTAGAGTAGGAAACAGTAGGGGAAGAGGAGGACGTAGTCCCAAAAAAGTTTACTCAGTTGAGAAACGTACTCCACCGGTTTCATGACCTCAAAGTCGGAGTCGTAGTCAGGAAGGTTACTTGTGGGTCCTGACCAGAGGAAATCCTACCTGACCAACCTAGAGGAACGTCAGGTTCCCTGAGAGTTCTCAGAAGAGGTTGTGGTGTCAAGTTTTCGTAGTTAAAAAACCACGAGTCGGAAGAAGTGTCAGGTTGAGAGTGTAGGTATGTACTGGTGTCCTTTTTGGTATCGGAACTGATCGATCTTTGACCGTTTATTACCGTTTGATTAGGGTTTATATAGTTGAAATTTCCCCCGACCCATTCTTTGTACTCACTCCTTAGTGTATAAGTATCAGGATACCCATTTACTACGGTCTCTGAAAGTAAACCTCCGGTAAAGAAAAGAGATCCGTTTAGTATAAAGTAATCTACTTTTGGAATCCTTACTGAACTAAGTAATTCGTGTGAAACTTACTTAGGACTTGGAAGATACCTCTACCTATCATCCATCGTGATAAAACAATTCTTTGGTAAATACTTTGTGACATCAATCATTAGAATTAAAGAAGGGTCGGTTTTAGGTACTTAATTTGGGGATTCACATTTTTATACTAACAAGTCCGTAAACAACAGTTAGGTGAGTACATTATTTCTAGCTAAAATAAATGATATAAGATTGACCCCGAAGGGACTATCCAGTCAACCATTTCTTAGGTGGACCTTACGTCCTCAGGGACCAAGATAAGGACCCAAAGCTTCCAGACGACGTCCTCCCTTTCCGATGGGTGAGGTCATAAGACCGGACCGCTTAAGGTACCTAGCAAGTACCCCACCGTCTCTCAACCTGTACTGACTTGCTGAAAGTGAAAGTGTATAAAATTAGTTATTCATGTGTTTATCGTAGAACTTTTAAGTCTACTGAGTCCTCGTTTGTCACATATTGATACTTACTGGTAAGGGAGCAGAACGTGTAGATAAAAACGTAATAAGAGATTACCCGAGTCATCGAGGAGGAACTTCTCACACCCTAGGAACGTAAGTAGACAGGAGTAGACTCTACATTTCGTTCTGACCTATTGAACAAACCCCTCCCCCGATCTTTGACTTTGTGTTTCCTCCTTTGGACTTTTGTGTTTCCTCTTAGAGAGGAGTCTACTCTAAAGGGGAACAAAAGAGAGACGGAAAGGACAGAGTGCACAGAGTTGTGGTCTCATCTACATCAAGACTGCAAATGACCGGTATATCCTCATTCTCACACAGAATGTACCAACGACCCCTATCAGTCACTCTATTTCCTTAGTGCACGTTCAGGAACCAAGTCACAAATCCTCTTATTCATCAATGACTCGTAGTGACACCGTGGGAGAAGGAAGTCCCTGCTACAGAGGGTCCCTAACTAGGACCAGGGGAACCGAAGGAACAGAGAGGATTCGAGGTTGAAGTAGAGGGTACGGTCACAGTTGTTGGGGCCTAGAGACAAGAGAAAATACTCATGAGAACTCCCGTAATGGAGACGAGAAACTAGTCGACTCCTGGTCTCGGTCTTGGTGACTGTAATAAAATCCCTTTTTTCAGTAGAAGAAATTGTTTAGACGAGAAGTAAGAAAAGGAGGTGTAAGAGGAAAGATTACTATTGTTGAGGGGAGAGATCTTGGTCGGAGTTCCGACCCCGGTAGAAGATACGGAAGGAGACAGTGGGTGGTGTCGTTTAGACTCCTGTTTATAATAATCAACACGTATGGGAAGGGTCAGAGATAGACGTGAAAGGATTGATGGTCAAGTTGACGAGAAGTGACACCCAACCGCACCTAATAGTAATCTCGACAGGATGACCAGGGGGGTGAAGACTAACTAAAAAAAGGGGGACTGTGTTGAAGATAGTCCAACAACAACAACAAAAAGTCAGTGAGTTAGTACAGGTTGAGAAACGGTGGGGTACCTGACGTCGTGTAGTCCGAAGGGACAAGAAGTAGTAGAGGACTTCGCACGAGTTTGAGTACAGGTAACTCAGTCACTACGGTAGGTTGATAGAGTAGGGGACAACAGGGGAAGAGGAGGACGGAAGTTGGAAAGGGTCGTACTCCCAGAAAAGTTTACTCAGTCGAGAAACGTAGTCCACCGGTTTCATAACCTCGAAGTCGAAGTCGTACTCAGGAAGGTTACTTATAAGTCCCAACTAAAGGAAATCCTAACTAACCAAACTAGAGGAAAGTTTACGTAGTCAGGAAGCCAGGAGTCGAAAGAAATACCAGGTTGAAAGTTTAGGTATGTATTGATGACCTTTTTGGTATCGAAACTGATCTGTCTGGAAACGACCGTTTCATTACAAAGACAAAAAATTATACGACAGATTCAAACAGTATCGAAAAGAAAGGTCCAATTGGAAGAATTTTGTGTCGAAGATGGGTGACTAAGAGACTGTTATATAATAAAGGGTGTCCAATTCAGGTTGGAACAGATCAGTGTAATTTCCGTAGGTACGGAAAAGTGGATGTAAAGGTGTTAAACCGGAAAGTGTTATTTATGAGGAGTAAGGGTTGGGTGGCGTGAAAAAGAGGTATAAAAACGAATACGAGGAGTGAGGTGTCCTTTCCGAGTTGAGAGGGGTGAAGAGACCCTTAGGATGATCAGAAGGTTCGGGGGACTCTACGGTGGGGAGGTGGGCATGAGGTGACTAGGGGTAAGGATTCGACTTATTTAAAGCTGTCCACGAATTGTTTGTAATGGATCTACTGATTTTGCTTAATCACTTATTTGTTCACTCATTTAACTTCTTATAGAGCAGTATATAGTGTCGTAACAATTGTATTAGTTGTACCACAGTCAGATCGATTGAGGACGACCCGGTTTTTATGTTTACTGTTAGACCCTTTCTGTCATCCTTTTTTTTTTATAGTTCTAAGTCATCGGTTTCGTTGTCTTCATTGTTTTTAGATAAAAAAACTATAAACAAAAGAATCTTAGTACAAAAATTACTGATCTTTAAGTGAACACTTTAATAAATACAGTTCTAAAATAAAACGGATAACTAGTTGTATAGACAGAAATATGGGTCTAGTATGATAGTACTAATGCTGTCGAAATACCATCCAAAACTTTAGTCTATTAAACAAGTTGAAAAAGTTTTAATAAAACCGAGAGATCCACAACGTAGATAAGATTGAAGATTATGAATTTGTGTACATTAAAGGTACTATACACTTACTACCCAATCGTCTGAGACAATTGATAATTCTTCTTACCGGGATATTTAAAACATTTACCTACACAACTGTTTTCGACAATAAAATTTGTATACGTATATATATGTGCGTATACATATTTACACATATATATCGTGTACGTAATTGTATATACAACGTAAACACTTACATACATATATAACATGCATACGTAACATACATACATACGTACGTGAAAAACTTGTCACTTAAGAGACGGAGGGACATTTAACCGCCAGTAACCGTGAGTCCTGAGACACACTACGGACAAAACAGGGTCGGACCCGGCAAGAGATACTCGACCGGGGGGAGTGACGACCATCCACTGATACACTATCTATTGAACGTTCGTCAGGACGACAAACAATGGCCGTTAATTAGAGAGACCACGGAAAGAAGGTAAGTCTGATTCGGAAATACAAGATTTAGGTCGATAAGATTGCGAGGGGTGAACACGACACATCTTTTCTGAGTCTGACCGTCTAATAGCGTCCCGTCAATTCGTACATTAACGAGTTTACTCAATTTTAGGGAAGTTTATAGACAGAAACATGGAGTAGTGTGGTGAAGTGCCTGAGTTTATAAACTGTTAACTACTTCTATTTGATTTCCCCGGAAGTAATCGATGGTTGGTGGCACTGTTCGAAGAAAGTCGCTTTCCGACCACTTAAAACCTTGAATAATAGATGAATTTTTGACGTCCTTTCGTCTTTTTATGAAGTCACTTGAAATCTTATCTCTTTCGATCTGCGAAAGACACCTTCGTCCCCAGTCCCCTTTTTTTTTTGGAGTACCAAACGATTAGATTCCGACGTGAACAATTTTTGTACCTCACTCTACCGATCCACGTGAATAGGTTATTTCCTTCCCTTTATAATAGTGTAAGAGTATCCGTGGTAGTAATTACTAGTACACAATTTAAATCTCCATTAATGTCTTTACTTCCCACCCACCGTCTTTAGGTCCCGATACGTCTCCGACTAGAATCACACACCAACGGACGGACGGTCCTCTCCATCGGGGGCCGAGTTCCTACTTAGTCCACGACACAACTCACCCACAGAACCCTTTACGTACCTTGAAACCGTATTTGGTGTTGTTTAGGAGACTGAAAGTGCCTGGAGTGACGAGACATGATTCGACAAGTCTGGACTTCGGTTCTTTTCGTCCACGATTATACTGGTCGTCCGTAAATCCCATCTCATCTACGGCTCAAACTTCACACTACTGGGACGCAGAATGGTACCACTCTACGACCCGTTCAGTGTCGAAGTTAAAGGGATACATATTCGAATGTTTAAATATAACACATACTACAAAGACACTCCTAATTTACTCCCTCACAAACCATGTAGAAACCAGTAATTAAATATTTTACCCCTATAGATCTTAAAACACGTATATAAAATATCAATTACCCCTGGACGTTTGAAAAAAGGAATTTACTAAAAATTTTTCAGTTATGAGACTTGTAATTCGTACTTTTTTTCTTACCATCTTTACATACTTTGTAAAATAAAAAAGTTCTAACCAAAAGTAATCGAATCCCACCGACCCAATGAGACTAGAGTCATCATCTTTCTTATGGGAACTAAAGGTTCATCGCGGATACTGGTCTGAGTGGGTTGGTCTGAGTGGAACCGGTGGGAGCGGACCGGTCCTTAATAAGAGGACCGACTAATTTATTACACTGACCCATTTTTGGTTGTCACTCACCTGTAAAAACTTTCTCAGAACTGAAATAACTTTAAAAAGATCACAAGATTAAAACTTATCCTATAATCGAAAACAAATCTGTATGATCGAGATCAATTTGTAAATTCTATAAGTTCCCTCTTTTACTACTGTAAGTTGGTAATAATTGAAAATATCTCCTATCCATGTAATTTTCTGTTTAACATATTAGCAAGGCAACGGTGCAAACACACATATATATGGATGTGTGTGTGTATACATAAACTTGACATTGTTTTCAAGTGGGTATCAAGACTATAAGACAGGTATAACTACTAAACCAAGACAAACTGGAACCGGTAACCTTTTGACTCCGAAGACCTTACCGATAAAAGATCGGCATCACATATTAATTACTAGTCTATAGCGATAGTATAAATTATTCACATTTAAGTCAAGTCAAGTCAGTGAGTCAACACAGGCTGAGAAACGTTGGAGTACTTAGCGTCGTACGGTCCGGAGGGACAGGTACTGGTTGAGGGGCTCAAATGGGTTTGAGTACACGTAGCTCAGCCACTACGGTAGGTCGGTAGAGAAGGAGACAGTTGGGAAGAGGAGGACGGAAGTTAGAAAGGGTCGTAATCAAGTCAAGTCAGTGAGTCAGCACAGGCTGAGAAACGTTGGGGTACTTAGCGTCGTGCGGTCCGAAGGGACAGGCAGTGGTTGAGGGTCTCAAGTGAGTCTGAGTGCAGGTAGATCAGGTACTACGGTAGGTCGGTAGAGTAGGAGACAGTAGGGGATGAGGAGGACAGGGGTTAGGGAGGGTCGTAGTCTCAGAAAAGGTTATTCAGTCGAGAAGTATAGTCCACCGGTTTAACCTCAAAGTCGAAGTTGTAGCCAGAAAGGTCACTTGTGGGTTCTGATTAGAGGAAATCCTACCTGACAAACCTAGAGGAACGTCAGGTTCCCTGAGAGTTCTCAGAAGAGGTTGTGGTGTCAAGTTTTCGTAGTTAAGAAACCACGAGTCGGAAGAAGTGTCAGGTTGAGAGTGTAGGTATGTACTGGTGTCCTTTTTGGTATCGGAACTGATCTACCTGGAATCAACCGTTTCATTACAGAGACGAAAAGTTATACGTTAGATCTAACCAGTATTGAAAGGAAGGTTCCTCATTCGCAGAAAATTAAAGTACCGACGTCAGTGGTAGACGTCACTAAAACCTCGAGATTTTTTATTTCAGACGGTGACAAAGGTGACAAAGGGGTACATAAAGGGTACTTCACTACTCTGGTCTACGGTACTAGAAGCAAAAGACTTACAACTCGAAATTCGGTTGAAAAAGTGAGAGAAGAAAGTGACAGTAGGGGCACCGAGTCTAGTACTTGAGGAACAACAGTTTAAGTCTGGATTTGACTTCTTTCATCCCTTTTGGTGATCTGGTAAGTCCATACTGGATTTAGTTTAGGGAATACTAATATGTGACCTTCACTCTTTATCTAAATTCCCTGATCTAGACTATCTGTCTCACGGACTACTTGATGCCTGCCTCCAAGCACTGTAACATGTCTTCTTTCCCTAGTTCTGGTAGAGGTACCCTTTCTTTACATTGTTTCGTTCTACCGACAGACTCCTCCGGAATGTCTATCGACACTTTTCTTCTCTTCGCTTTTCGTTTCCTCTTTTTCATATTCATTATGGTACATTTATTATTTCTGTTAAGGAGAGTGGGAGAGGGAGAAGAGAGGGTGCGACAGGTATTCAGACGAGAGACACAGACGTAGAGGTGACGACGGGACACTTGTCTAAGCAGTCATGGTAAGAAGATCTAAGGCACAAATACGTAATTATATGTTGTGAACAAAAAGAGAAAGACTGAATGAAGTGAGACATAGTATCCGAGATCTAACCCACTCTATTTTACCTCTGTCATCGTACCTATGCCTATGTTACGACGACGACGACGACGACGATTCAGTGAAGTCAGTACAGGCTGATTATATATATTTATCTATCGGCTACCCTTAAACGGAATACTGAATCCCTTGAGTTTGACCCTGAACCATTATTGGATCCACCTACCCTTACCCACCCTCCACCCTCCCTCTACCTTCTCTCTACCCTGTAAACATGTGAATACCAATTAAGTACAACTACATACTATCTTTAGTTTGGTTATAATATTCGATTGGTAGTCGTTGACGTTTATTTATTTATAATTATTATTTTTGTTCTATACACAAAACTTGTATAACAAAACAAAATTATAAGTTAAAAACATCTCTATTCACTAGACGTACGTTGAAATTCATTACAAAATAAAACATAAATTACCACTTTACGATTATCAGTGTATATTCTATCATTCTAAACTTACTACGTTATTAATTAATAAATTTTCTGACAATAAAATATACGATTTTAATTCTAAACGTTGAAAATCATTTGATCTAACTATAATTATTTAATCTTATAAACCCCCGGTTTTTACTATTGTAAAATTATTTTTGTCTTTATTCTGATTATCCCTATTCTAATACATTACCAAGGTTTGAAGTATCTTAAGAAAACCCGATCTTAAATATTGTAAATCCTGAATATTTACAATATTAAATATCCTTAATTTTAATATGAAATATATGAAATCCTTAATATAAATCGATAGATTAAGGTGAATCCGGTTCAGAAGGTTTCTTTTCATACAAATCTATTAAACAGTATAGAACAATCCTACCTAATTATCGTCTTACAGTTGAAACGGTTGAAGTTTAAAGAGTCCTTTTCACAAAATTTCGATCCGTGTCATTATAAGTGTTACTTAATAGAAGTAAAGTTTGTATTTTTTCTTGTAGCTTATATTTACTTTTTCATTAGTTCTACGACGAAGTCCATGGAGATTCCTGGAGTCCATCTTTTCGGGCAAACCATAGTGTTTACACGTCACATCACAGTTCATACTAGACCAACGACTGTTGGGACTCTTTACTGGTAAGAATATGGAATTACAGTATGAACTTTAAACTTAGGTCTTCAAATTTTTATTGTCATAATTATATTTGTAAATTTTTATTTAAACGTATTAATAAGACATTGGACAACCACAGTACATCTCAGTCAGAACCGAACCTGGTCAAATACATAATTGATAGGTACCCATACACGTACGATTCAGTGGAGTCAGTACAGTGTTGAGAAACGTTGGGATACCTGACATCGGGCGGTCCGAGAAGACAGGTGCCCTAAGAGGTCCCTTCTTATGACCTCACCCCACGGGACGGGCGAAGGTCCCCTAGAAGGACTGAGTCCTTAGTTTGGATGTAAGAATACAGAGGACGTAACCGTCCACCCAAGAAATGGTAACCGTGGTGGACCCTTCGGGTTGATAATTTTACATATGTACATTGTTATATGTATTTTATTACGGTACGATACTGGTGGATAGGAAAAGAAAAAGAGAAATTGGTTCAAAATAAGGAAATCAAATTAGTTCTTTCCTAGACTTAAAAATGTAATAAATAAACCCGTAAATAAATCCAGAAACCAAAATTAGCAAACTAAAGAATTCTGTGAGGACTCCAGATATGAGGACTGAATTAACGGTTCACTCTAAGAAATTTTTGTCAATAACGTAAAATTTAAATATAGTAAAAATTAGTACTCAACACTCTAATCAAGAATTAAACCAAAAGAGACGACCGAACAGTCAATGAACCTAGTTCCGATAAGGGCTAAGTCTTTTACTATAAACAGTTAGATGAGAAGATCCGGTCCTTCTTACAAAGTGTGGTAGTAAAATTCCTTCCACACTTTTCATGTTATGTCTGTTCGTTTTTAGCTTTGGACCTGAAGTAGTTTCAATTTTTACAAAAGAGATGGTCTTATGTGGATCGTACTACCCTTCCGTTCACCTTCTGACCCTTATTTATAAACGGTTTGTATATCGAGTGTTACCTTACCGTAGATTTTATTTCTTGAGTTTTGACCTGTTAATTCTTGTTTATTAAGTTAATCTTAAACTCGTTTTATACATTTCTCCTACATATCTACTGTTAAATCATCTACTTTTCAACAAATATTAATAATCCCTTTATGTTTAATTTTGGTACTCTATGTAAAATGATGTGAAGACAGACTTACCGATTTTACTTTTTATTAACTGTTATGGTTTACAAACATACTGATGTCTCTTTGACTTAGTGATTATCCACCCCTTTAGCTTTTACCGTATCGATGTAAACTTTTGTGAAACTGTGAAAGAATCTTTAGATTTGTACGTCAATAGTACACTGGGTCTTCAATGTAAGTTTTGTAAGAGCTCCTTCTTTTCAATAATGTGTCTTGGACACATATTTACAAATATCATTAAAAAAAGTATTATAGGATTTATACTTGTTGGGTTGTCCGTTTATAAAGCTGTTTGATACCATAAGAGTATGGTATCTAATGATGAGTCTTTACTTCCCTTGTAAGATCACTATGTGTCGGACGGACCTACTTAGAGGTCTCTTAATACGATTTTTTTCTTTTGATCAGGTGTGTCCATACCAGGGTAAATACATTGTAAGGACTTTATTGGTTTGTTATCGTTCCCTCTTCTCTGATCGCGAAAGGTCCCAAACCCTCCCCAAACTATGTCTTTCCTTCACTCACACAGATATTTTCCCGTTCTGCTCCTTGCACACACCACTACCTAGGCATAGAATTTACATAGTCGCAATTAGAGAACCAATACGATAGTAAACGTTCAAAACGTTCTACGATAGCCACCCTCTTTAACACACCTCATGTTTTAGACAAAAGTAGTAAAGAATGTTGTCGTACGTTTAGACATTAATAGAGGTTTATATTATCAAATTAATTCACTTCCTACGGATTTTATTTTTATCATATTATTTTACTTTATTTTACGTACTTTTTAATCGTGTTCTTACTTTTTCTTCTTGACTCTCACATAATAATATTCTAAGAATACTATACAATAAACTTCTATTTGACAATAGTTAATTTATACGTATAAAAGTGACTGAGTTACCTGCACTTAGACTCACTTGAGGCCCTCAACCACTACCTGTCCCTTCGGACCGCACGACGCTAAGTACCCCAGCGTTTCTCAGCCGTGTTGACTCGCTGTCTTGACTTGACTGGACTTGACTTAACAGTCAGGATCTCGTTGGTGAAATTCTTTTCCGTTCTCACCATCTTTTTACGTCATTTTAAATAATCTGTTTTTACTCCGACCTTTTTTCTCCCCCTTTTCCTCGTTGATTGTTCATTTACTCGTCTTTTGTTTTTCTTAATCCATCTAAATCTTCATAGGTAAAATAATTAATCTAATTTATATTTACCAAAGTCAAGTCAAGTCAAGTCAGCGAGTCAGCACAGACTGAGAAACTCTGGGGTTCTTAGCGTCGTGCGGTCCGGAGGGACAGGTAGTGGTTGAGGGCCTCAAGTGAGTCTGAGTGCAGGTAGCACAGTCACTACGGCAGGTCGGTAGAGTAGGAGACAGCAGGGGATGAGGAGGACGGGAGTCAGGGAGGGTCGTAGTCTCAGGAAAGGTCACTCAGTTGAGAAGCGTACTCCACCGGTTTCATAACCTCAAAGTCGAAGTCGTAGTAAGGAAGGTTTCTTTAGGGTCCCGACTAGAGGAAGTCTTACCTGACCAACCTAGAGGAACGTCAGGTTCCCTGAGAGTTCTCAGAAGAGGTTGTGGTGTCAAGTTTTCGTAGTTAAGAAGCCGTGAGTCGAAAGAAGTGTCAGGTTGAGAGTGTAGGTATGTACTGGTGACCCTTTTGGTATCGGAACTGATCTGTCTGGAAACAACCGTTACATTACAGAGACGAAAAGTTATACGATAGATCCAACCAGTATCAAAAAGAAGGTTCCTCATTTGTAGAAAATTAAAGTACCGACGTTAGTGGTAGACGTCACTAAAACCTCGGGGGGTTTTATTTCAGACTGTGACAAAGGTGACAAAGGGGTAGATAAAGGGTACTTCACTACCCTGATCTACGGTACTAGAAGTAAAAGACTTACAACTCGAAATTCGGTTGAAAAGGTGATAGGAGAAAGTGAAAGTAGTTCTCCGAAAAATCAAGGAGAAGTGAAAGACGGTATTCCCACGACAGTAGACGTATAAACTCCAATAACTATAAAGAGGACCGTTAGAACTAAGGTCGAACACGAAGAAGGTCAGGTCGCAAAGAGTACTACATGAGACGTATCTTCAATTTATTCGTCCCACTGTTATATGTCGGAACTACATGAGGAAAGGGGTAAACCTTGGTCAGACAACAAGGTACAGGCAAAGAGTGACAACGAAGGACTGGACGTATATCCAAAGAGTTCTCCGTCCAGTCCACCAGACCATAAGGGTAGAGACAGTCTTAAAAGGTGTCAAATAACACTAGGTATGTCAGTTTCCGAATATTAGGGAATGCTAATATGTCACCTTCACTCTTTATCTAAATTCCCTGATCTAGACTATCTCTGACGGACTACTTGATACCTTACTCCAAGCACTGTAACATGTCCTCTGTCCCTAGTTCTGGTAGGGGTCCCTTTTCTTTACGTTTTCGTTTTACCGACAGACCCCTCCCGAATGTTTATCGACACTTTTCTTCTCTCCGTTTTTCGTTTCCTCTTTTCCTTTCTATATTCGTAGACTTACGTCTCAAGGTTTCTTATCGTTCCTCTCTATTCTTTCGGAAGAAGTCGCTAGTTACGTTTCTTTATCTCCTTTTGTTGTCTTACCCTTTCTGATTTCTAGAGAAGTTCTTTTAATCTCTATCGTTCCCTTTTAAAGTACGTTTCTACCCGAGCTATTTTCTGTCTTTACCATACCTGGTTTGTCTTCGTCTTCTATCATTCTTCTCCACCGTTCTTATGTGTCTTCTTGACATGTTTTTTCTAGAAGTACTGATTCTATTAGTACCACCACACTAGTGAGTGGATCTCGGTCTGTAGGACCTTACACTTCAGTTCACCCGGAATTTTTCGTAGTGATGTTTGTTTCGATCACCTCCACTACCTCAAGGTCAAGTCGATAAAGCTTAGGACTTTCTACTACGACACTTTCACGACGGAGTTATACGGTCGTTTAAGCCTTTTGAGTCGTCACCTGTGTCCTGACCTTTTCCAGTCAAAAGTAAGGTTAGGGTTTCTTTCCGTTACGGTTTAATACGAGTTTGATGGTGTGTTAACGTGAGTAAAGTGTGTGATCATTTCATTACGAGTTTTAAGAGTTTCGGTCCGAAGTCGTTATACACTTGACACTTGAAGGTCTACAAGTTCGACCAAAATCTTCTCCGTCTCCTTGGTCTCGAGTTTAACGGTTGTAGACGACCTAGTACCTTTTTTGTTCTCTCAAGGTCTTTTTGTAGATAAAGACGAAATAACAGATACGGTTTCGGAAACTGACACACCTAGTGTTATTTGACACCCTTTTATTTACCAAATCTGTAGGGTTAGTTTTTCTTCTACAATAGTGTAACATAGTTTCTTTGTTCTGTGTTGAGACAATAGTCATCTCTTTGGATGAAGTTTATATTTCATTATCCGATTTCCATTTTTCCGACCCCTTTACATCATATATTTAGTATTAGTTTTCTTTACCTTTACAATTATAGTTTTATCTGAAGTATATTACCTTATATCTTTCACTATTTTCTCCTTAACTGTATTATTACTCTAATTAAGTAGTTCTTCTGTATAAAGTTAAGATTGTTGTTTAGAGATTTTATGTACTTTGTTTTAAACTACCTTAATTTCGTTTTCCATATGGTATAAGACCCGGTATTTTATTTGAAGTTATTAGATTTCATTAATTTTAGTATATTTCATAAAAGAGACTGGTGTTATATTTGATTTTTAGTTATTATCTCAGAATAGACCTTTTAGAGGTTTATTAACTTTTAATCTTCCATTTAATCTTTTGTGACACCGATTTTTACTTGCGTGTTTAAGTTGTTCTTCCTTTGTTCATTGATTCAGTACTTTACTCTTATTTTAGACTTGACTGGGCAATAGTCTATCTTCTATGTCTACCGTTCGCATCACTTTCGACTAATCGTAATAGACAGTAATTCCTTAATATATAAAAATTTTTATTATACTAGGGTAGTATGTGGACATTCTTACCAAGTTTGGGGTTTGTGGGTGTTATAATTTACACTCCTACCCCCCGTTGTTGATGTGAAGTAAGTAACGTTCTTCCTTACTCCTACCATACCGGTAAACCTTTCTCAAGTCGTCGAAGAATCTTTTGATTCGTATGACAATGGTCTACTAGGTAGTCAGTACGGGGAAGCATAAATAGGTTTACTCGACTGTTAAATGCAGGTGTCTTTTCAGACGTGTCTCTGTAAAAATATTATAAACAAGTATTAAAGGTTTCGAACCTTCGGTGGTTCTGCAGGAAGTAACCACTTACCTTTTTGTCAGACACCACATAAGTATATTGACTTAAAGTCAATCCCTACTTTTCTTCACTTGATAGTTCAGTCTCTTCTGTACCTTCTTGGAATTTTCGTGCAACGACTTTGACGGCTGACATGAAATTTTTACGTTATTAGGTTTGGCCAACCATGACCGTGTCTCCTCTGCTATAAATATGTTATCCCTTTTTCACGAGAGAAGTTATTCACCACAACCCTTTTGACATGTAGTCGTACTTTTTCTTACTGTACTTGTAAGAAAAGAGTGTGGTATATGTGTCTGAGTTTCATCTAACTTCTGAATTCACATTCTAGAGGTTTCCGCAAAAAGTTTCTTCTGTACGTGCACCGGTTGTCCGTGTACTTTTCTACGAGTTGTAGTGATTAGTGGTCCCTCTACGCTTAGTTCTGACGTTATTCTATAGCAGAGTGTGGGTAGTCTTACCGATGACAGTTTCGTGTTCTGCTTTGCGTTCACGAGTACTCCTACACCCTTTTTCCCTGTGAATGATGCGCCAACAACCTTTGTATCACAACGGGTGACACCTGCTATCATACCTTTGAAGAGTTTTGATTTGTATATTGAAGAAAATAAAATAAAATAAAATAAAAATTTTAAAATTTTAGAAATTAAGAATGTACGCAAGGGTTTGTACTTGGGGGGAGGGTGGAGGGAGGGGTGTTGTAGAGAGACCCAGTAGGGGTACGTGGTCGGGGTTCGTACGACGTGGGACGCAGTCTGTACCTGTCCGCTAAGTTAAGAATGTACTATCATATGTACAATCTTAAGGGTAAGAGGGTTTAGTAGGGTGGGAGAGGGAGAGGGAGACTCAGGTTTTCAGGTAATATGTGTAGACACAGAAAAAAGGACAGAACGTATGTCCCAGCAGTAACGGTAGAAGGATTTAAGGTATATATACACAATCATATGACATAACCACAAAAAGAAAGACCGAATGAAGTGAGACATATTAACCGAGGTCAAAGTAGGTAGAGTAGTCTTGACTAAGTTTACTTAAGAAAAATTGCCGACTCATTATGAGGTAACACATATACATGGTGTCGAAAGAATAGGTAAGTAGACGACTACCTGTAGATCCAACAAAGGTACAGGACCGATAATATTTGTCACGACACTACTTGTAACCCCATGTACACAGAGAAAGTTAAGACCAAAGGAGCCACACATACGGGTCGTCACCCTAACGACCCAGTATTCCATCAAGATAAACGTTAAAAAATTCCTTAGAGGTGTGACAAGAGGTATCACCGACATGATCAAACGTAAGGGTGGTTGTCACATCCTCCCAAGGGAAAAGAGGTGTGGGAGAGGTCGTAAATGACGAACGTCTAAAAACCTAGCGTCGGTAAGACTGACCACACTTCACCATAGAGTAACACCAAAACTAAACGTAAAGAGATTATTACTCACTACAACTCGTAGAAAAGTACACAAACAATCGGTAGGCATACAGAAGAAACCTCTTTACAGATAAATCAAGAAACCGGGTAAAAAACTAACCCAGCAAATAAAAAGACCTTAACTCGACGTATTCAACGAACATATAAAAACTCTAATCAACAAACAGTCAACAAAGTAAACGATAATAAAAGAGGGTAAGTCTTCCGACAGAAAAGTGGAACGAATATAAAAGGAAACAACACGTCTTCGAAAATTAAAATTAATCTAGGGTAAACAAATAAAAACGAAAATAAAGGTCTTAAGACCCTCCACCTAGTATCTCCTAGGACGACACTAAATACAGACTCTCACAAAACGGATACAAGAAGAGATCCTCAAAATATCAAAGACTGGAATGTAAATCTAGAAATTAGGTAAAACTCAAATAAAAACACATGCCACAATCTTTCACTAGATCAAAGTAAGAAAATGTTCACCAACTGGTCAAAAGGGTCGTGGTGAACAATTTCTCTAACAGAAATGAGGTAACATATAAGAACGGAGGAAACAGTTTCTATTCCACAGGTATACACACACCTAAATAGAGACCCGAAAGATAAAACAAGGTAACTAGATATACAGACAGAAACATTGTATATTGAAGATATACTAGGTTTGCAAGGACAATATCTAAGGGCGGGGGGGTTTTTTGGTGTGTTGACAATTAAACCATTCTGTATACGTGGGACTACAGGTGTCGTCGTGATAAAATAAATGTCATTGGTTCTATACCCTCCTTGAACTCCCAGGTGGTTGTCTACTCACCTATTTCTACACTTTGTATGCATAACGACAACAACAAGTTAGTGATTCAGTCGAGGTTGAAACGCTGGGGCACCTGACGTCGTGCGGTCCGAAGGGACAGGAAGTGGTAGACTCAACATATACACACGCATACCCATGATTCAGTGAAGTCAGCACAGGTTAAGAAATGCTGGGATACCTGGTATCAGGAAGTCCGAGGAGACAGACACCCTAATAGGTCCGTTCTTATAAACTTACCCAACGGCACGGGAGGAAGCCCCTAGAAGGGTTGGGTCTCTAGTTTGGACATAGAGGATACAGAAGACACAACCGTTGGTCTAAGAAGTGGTGATCCCGGTGTACAAGTTAGAGACCCAACCCTTCTAGGGATCTCCTCCCGTGTCCGTCGGGTGATTTAGAAGAAGGGTCCTCTTAGAGTACCTGTCTCCTCCGACCGTCCACTGTCAGGCACCCTAGCATTTCTCGACCTGTACTGACTTCGTTGAATCGTGTGGGTACTTTACTTTTTTCTTAGTAGAAAAGTTTTTCCTACGATTTTGTGACCTATAGTCACACATATGTATATTATTTACAAAAGTGTGGAGTATGACATATGTTTTTCAGTCGGGTTTCGTTTTACCTAGTATAGGAGTTTACATTTTACATTTTGACATTTTGGCCTTCATGTTTATTCCTTCTTTTAAAAACATTAGAATCTGTTTAAGAATTTACATTGTTGTCTTTTTGTGTTTACTATCTTTTACTATTTAAGTTGAAATAATTCAATTTTTGTAAAAAGAAATTTTGTGTGACAATTCTTTTACCTTTCTCTCGGTGTCTGAACCTTTTTATACGGATGTTTGTGAACAGACTATTTTCTGAAGTCCTTCCGATATATTTCTTGAGAATTTTAATTATTCCTTTTTTTAGAGATTAATTCTAACTTATTTTCTAAATAAACCTGTGAAGTGATCCTGTACCTTGTTGTGGGTCCAAGGTTTATCCTTTTCCTCATGCAGTTTCGACATATGACAGTGAGACGAATAAATTGAATGTATGTCTCTTGTAGTACTCTTTACGACCCGACCTACATCGTGTTCGACCTTAGTTCTAACGACCCTCTTTATAGTTATTGGAGTCTATACGTCTACTGTGTTGGGAATACCGTCTCCCACTTCTTCCTTGATTTTTCGGAGAACTACTTTCACTTTCTCCTCTCACTTTTTCAACCGAATTTCGAGTTGTAAGTCTTTTGATTCTGGTACTGTAGGCCAGGGTAGTGAAGTACCCTTTATCTACCGTTTTGTCACCTTTGTCACCGACTGAAAGAGAAAACCCCGACGTTTTAGTGACGTCTACCACTAACGTCGGTACTTTAATTTTCTACGAATGAGGAACCTTCCTTTCAATATTGGTTGGATCGACGACGATTCAGTGTAGTCAGTACAAGTTGAGACACACTCGGGTATCTTCCGTCGGGTGGTCCGTGGAGGTAGGGACCCTAAGAGGTCCGTTCTTGTGACCTCACCCAACGGTAAAGGAAGAGGTTACGTTCTTTCACTTTTCACTTTCACTTCAACGAGTCAGTACAGGTTGAGAATCACTGTGGTACCTGACGTCGGGTGGTCCGAGGAGGCAGGTACCCTTAAAGGTCCGTTCTCATGACCTCACCCCACGGTAACGGAAGAGGTTTGGTAGGATCTGTCGTATAATTTTTCGTCTCTGTAATGAAACAGTTGTTTCCAGACAGATCAGTTCCGATACCAAAAAGGTCATCAGTACATACCTACACTCTCAACCTGATATTTCTTTCGACTCGTGACTTCATAACTACGAAAACTTGACACCACAACCGTCTCTGAGAACTCTCGGGGAACCTGACGTTCCTCTAGGTTAGTCAGGTAGGATTTCCTCTAGTCGGGACTCACAAGTAACCTTCACTACAACTTTGACTTTTATTATGAAACCGTCGGACTGCACTTCTCGACTGAATAAACTTTTCTGGGACTACGACTCTTTCTAACTTCCGTCCTCCTCTTCCCAACTGTCTCCTACTCTACCGACCTACCGTAGTGGCTGAGCTACGTGTACTCAAACCCATTGGAGGACCGCAACCACTACCTGTCCCTCCGGACCTGACGACGCTAAGTGCCCCGACGTTTCTCAACCTGTACTGACTGACTGACTTGACTTGATCACAGAAGAGAAGTACTTTCTCTATACGTACGGAATCTACGTATATTTTTTAACGAACTGTGGTAATCAGTAATTTTTACTTTAATTTTCGTAAGACTCTATGAGGACGGGTACAAAATCTTACTAATTTTAATTTACTTGTTATCGTTGTTTTTAGGACTGGTATGGCATACAGTCCTAATTATTATGACAGAGTATTTACGCAGTGTATACGTGATAACGTCACGTTGTAATGTTCTTTGATGGGAAAGGTGGTAGTAACGAAAGATGGTCATTACCACCGCCTTTTCTGTTAAAGGATTTTTAAACGTGTTTACTAATAATCGTAAAAGTGAGGACTCTAAGTATCTTATACACCTTCGTATTCAGGTATGTTGATGGATATAAACTTCCCAATACCGTTTAAATGAGTATCAGTGGTTTAGATCATTCTCGGGTCCACAGGTAATTGGTCACTTGTCTATTTACTACCATATATGTCTGTCTGATACGTTATGACAAGACAGTATTTTCTTTTTTTTTCTTGTTTACTCACCATGTACGTTGTTGTACCTAGTTAGTGTTTTCGTGAGACAATTCACTTTTAGTCTGGTTCTTCAGGTTTCCCGTCGGCGTTTTAGGTCGCGAGTATGGAGAAAGTCCTCTTAGACAAGTCCCCTAGTAAGAACTGTCGGGGACACACCAGGGGAACCTAAATGGGAGTATACGTAGGAACAATGAACTCTTGTTGTGAATTTAAAATCAAACCTGATTTAATCATACTGATTACCTCTAAATAGTAGGGTGTAAATCTTTACCTTATTTTATAAGGTATTTCTTTCTTGGACACTGAAAAAGGGAGATAAGTCTTATTAAACTGGGAAATCGGAGAATGACTTCAATTAGTGTGAACTAGAGAACTCATTTTTACAAAAATCGTACCTTGTTATGAGGTGACTCTAAATTGTTTGGGATAAAATTAACATTAACTAAATATGATTTTCTATTTTACTCAATTAATTCCGTACGATAATCTTAATATCCGTTCCCTTATGTAAACTATGTTGATCGTTATTCACCCGTACTCTACTTTCCAATAAAATTTCAGACTTTGTTTTATTTAAACTTTAGGATTTTAATAAGAGGAGGTTTTTTTGACTAAATCCAGATGTTTCTGAAATTTTTAAGAATATACTTTACAAATATAAGTCTTGTTTTATTAAAAGATATTTTTATTATGTCATCGTTGATAAACTAGTTCTGGTTGGTATACAAGGTAATTGTCCGTTAAGACGGAATATCGAGTCGACTATTTCTTAGACGGACGTTACGCCCTCTGGACCCAAACTAGGGACCCAACCCTTCTAGGGGAAATCTTCTCTTTCCGATGGGTGAGGTCATAAGACCGGACCTCTAAAGGTACGTGACATATCAGGTACCCAATTGTTTCTCAGCATGTGCTGACTCACTGAAAGTGAAAGTGAAATTTGATGATTATGAAAACGTATATACTCTCTAACAGATAAGAGTTGACAATTACGTCCATACTACCCTCTCACGGAGATATAGATGCCAATATAAATAAAGAACTTCCACTTTAACAAGTCAGTACAGGCTGAGAAACGCTGGGACACCTGACATCGGGTGGTCCGAAGAGACGGGTACCCTAAGAGGTCCGTTCTTATGACCTCACCCAATGGTAAAGGAAGAGATCCCCTAGAAGTTGGGTCCCTAACTTGGACCCAGAGGGCGTAACCTCCGTCCGTGAAATGGTAGACTTGGTGGTCCCTTCAATAACGATTAATTACTTTCTTTTATTTTATAAAGTTCTGTTCCTTGAATCGTAAAAAGATACACACCTTTCTACGTTCCCAGACCCGAGTGAGTTTACTAAGAAAGCTATGTGTGATAACTAGAAAGTATATAGGGTATTAACTAAGGATGCTTGAGTAAAAATGTAGGGGTCCTGGTACGTGACCGTCGTTACCTCATTCATTCCCGAAGTAGTTCCGTCTTTTTACAACGTATTGTTTGTTCCGATTTAGTGAAGAACGAAAAGGGAGTATCCGTATTATTTGTGAGCCTCTATTCATTGTTTCACAATAACCATTATTCTAAGGATTTCTCAACCTCTATATAATAAATATATTTTTTTATTACCGACTTTTGTTTTATCTGTGTTACTTTTTTAGTTAATCTCTAGACCTACTAAACCAGTTGCTACAGAGACTTTCACATATTTTTTCTCTTTACAACTGTCTTCTACTTCACTCTCCATCGCTACTGTCGTTTCTTTGCCACTACTCCGTCTTTATAAAGTTTTATTACTCGTTCTAAATTGATCTCTATATTGTAGTCTAATTTGTACTAATATAGTCCTCTGCACTCTCACTTTAATTTACTGAAGTTTCTGTCTATTTTAACATTTTAGTAGGTCTTTCTCTTCACATATATATTTCCGTGCATCTTATCCAGCTATAGTCTGTAGAGTTGTCGAGAGGATTTTCGTCGTCATGTTTTTTCGTTATGTTTTCTAGCTTTGAGAATTGAACATAAATAAAAATTTTTAAAAAAATAAAATTAACCTTTGAGAAACTTTAAGTCCAAAATGTGGGTAGACATTGTAAATTTACACCTCTACTTTACTTATATAAAATTCTTTACTTCCTAAATTATTTGAACCGGTACGTGACCTAAAGAAACATCCCTAAGAACTCTTATATCAAACATTCTTTTCTGTAAGCACCTCAACGGTGAACCTTTTATCTAATTTCATATTATTTAATATGGAAGTAGATTCTTTGTTTACTTCGCTTAACAGGAATTGTTATCTTTTGGTTTTCAGGTCTTTTATCGTTAGATCTTCTACTCTCAACTCATCCCGTTGACTTCTTTCTATTTTGGACTCTTAAAACGTTAAAAAAAGTGAATTACCTCCTTTTGTATCTATAACTAGAGTTTCAACTATTCCTTTTATAGTCACACCCAAAGTAAGACAATCCTTATTTATTTTCTTACTCTATTTGAATTTTGATCCGAATGAGTACAAGTCCTTTATCTATTGGAGTAAAATATGTACAGGAGTGTATTATCTTTTTCATTTTATAGACAGGTCGAATAATAACCCTTCGACCATATTAATTTTACCTTATTCCAATCATATTCTTTTCCTGTAGTATTCGAGTTGTTTTATGATAGAGTTACACAGTATGTATGTGTCATACTAAATAAGATCTTTGAATTCTTATCAACTTGTATTTTATTAGAATTTTGTGTTAAGTAGTAATTACCGGATTTCTTCCATGTCGCGTAATTGATTTTTCACGTCTTTTTATACACGACTATTCTAGATTGTTTTCGTATATCTTTTGAAGTATAAATTCTTTCAAATCTTTACAAGAGAACATACTTTGTCCTGCTCTAAGAGTGAGGTTAGTGATAAAAATTGGTATTAGCGTCTCCAGGATCTGTACTTTTATTCTCGTCTTTCTTTGACATGCTTCGTGCTTACAGTTCTTTGTTTTCTTAAGTGAAAGGTCACATAAATGTATATTTTCGTTTTTTCTTAGTTGGTTATTTCAAAACCTTACTTAATCGTAAATTTAACCTCTTCCGTTACCGTGGGGTGAGGTCATGAGAACGGACCTTTTAGGGTACCTGTCTCCTCGGACTACCCGACGTCAGGTATCCCAACGATTCTCAACCTGCGTTGACTCGCTGAACTGAAAGTGAAAAGTGAAAGGACGCAACCTCTTCCTTTACCGTTGGGTGAGGTCACAAGAACGGACCCCTTAGGGTCCCTGCCCCCTTAGACCACCCGACGGAAGATACCCCAGCGTGTCTCAGCCTGTGCTGACTTCGTTGAATTGTCGTTGTCGTAAATTTACCTATTGAACTAAGTTTTAGATATATGCTATGAGTTGTAAACAATAAGATCTTTAATTTTTAGTCCTTTTCGTTATAAAATTTATCTTTTTGAGTGTTTACCATGTCCTTAATTAATATTTTTATTACGTGTTTTCGCAAGTGCCTCTCGTTAAATTTTGAAGTAATCTTCTGAACCTCTTTCGTGGTACATTTACCTTTATAGTAGAAGACCTCCTCCACCGTTATAACGTTTCCACAATTGAAAAGCTTTGACATGGATACATAGAAAGGGTCGTAGTGTCAAAAAAGGTTACTCAGCCGAGAAACGAAGTCCACCGGTTTCATAGCCTCGAAGTCGAAGTCGTAGTCAGAAAGGTGACTTTTAAGTTCTAGTTAAAGGAAATGTTAACTGTCCAAACTAGAGGAACGTCAGGTTCCCCGACAGGTCAGAGAAGGGGTCGTGGTGTCAAACTTTCGTAGTTAATAAACCACGAGTTGGAAGAATTACCAGGTTGAGAGTGTTGGTAAGTACTGATGACCTTTTTGGTATCGAAACTGATCTACCTGGAAACAACCGTTTCACTACAGAGACGAAAAATTATACCACAGATCAAACCAGTACCTAAAAGAAGAGTCCTCGTTCGTAGAAAATTAAAGTATCCACATCAGTGTCAGATGTCACTAAAACCTCAGGTTTTTCATTAGACAGTGACAAAGGTAAAAAAGGGTTAGATAAACGGTGTTTTACTACTCTGACCTACGATACTAGATCAAGAAACTTATATTTCAAAATTCGGTCTAAAAAGTGAGAGGAGAGAGTGGAAGTAGTCGTCCGAGAAATCAAGGAGAAGTGAAAGACGGAAATCCCACCATAGTAGACGTATAGACTCCGACAACTATTAAGAGGGCCGTCAGAACTAAGGTCGAACACTAAATAGGTCGGGTCGCAAAGAGTACTACACGAAACGTATATTCATTTTTTTTTTTGTTGTTGTCCCACTATCATATGTCTGAACCGTCTGAGGAAAGGGTCAAAACTTGGTGAGGTAACAAGGTACAGACCAAGATTGATAACGAAGAAATGGGTGTATATCCGGAGAGTCCTCTGTCAATTCCTCCAGACCATCAGGGTAGAGAAACTCTTAAAAGGTGTCAAAAAATACTAGGTGTGTTACTTTCCGAAATTCTAGTAATTACTTCGTATTCGTCTACAAAAAGACCTTGAGAGACCGAAAAAGATACTAGGTTACCTACAACCGTGAAACTAGAGACCAACAAGACGGAAAAGATTTAGGTTCAACTTGTAAACCTTCAAGAGTCAAGTGAGTGACAACTTCGGATCGACCTTCCTAAAACTCGTAATGAAACGATCGGACACTTTACTTACGAGAACATACTATTGAACTTGTAAGAAATATAATGGGAAGAAACCCTGACTTTACTTTTAACGGGAAGAGGTCAGGGCACCGGTGACGACTCAAAAGGTTTAAACGACCGTACAACTCACGTTGTGAAATTGTCGTAGTAGAAAATCCTAAACTTTATCGAGTCGACCTTAATGTAGTGGAGGTAATCAAAACAAGTATCACTATCTCAGTCAATGATCCCTCGAATTATTCTTTAGGTCCCAGGGGTTCCTCTTCTCTTCCCAGTCCTCGGGAACTCATCTTCTTCCCCCAGACTCCGACAGTTCCCCTTTTCCTGTTTACAATAAAAGATGTAACGAAACAGAACCAGTTAATATTGTTTCATAGAACGAGTTCCTGTATAAAGAGGAATTGTTCTTGGAAGACTGATCAGAACTATAGAGTTCTACATATAACACCCTCACCCAGACCATTTGCACATATTCCAGAACTATTTCTGATCACTCACCCCGTGAGAGACTGGGGGAAGACTACAGATACAGTCTTCCAAAGAGACAGGGAAAAATATGAAATTATTTTGAGCCGATGTGTTTTCGAGAACTCACTAGTTCGGACCAGGGACCAGGACATCGACTTAGAAGAAGCTTCTAGTACTTAGTCTGTAGTAAGTGGTATTCGACAGTTATCATTACTTGTTTCCGGGTCGACTCAAGTGTTAGGTTCTACAGACCGACATCCACTCACTGGTGTGGTAGCACCGATAGACCCAGTACTTCTTGAAAAAACATGTCAAGAAGAGACATAAGAACGGTGGAGACGAATGAGAGAGGACGAAGACAATTCAGGAATGACAAAGAGAGGAAATAGCTCGGGTAGAAACGTACGTTACAAGGGAACCATAGAGATTGAAAGAACTTCCATAGAGATCAGAAAGGGTAAGATAACAAAAGGAGATAAAGGAACGTAACGAGTGAATTCTTATGAAAGAATAGAGAAGAACCGTAAGAAACCTTGAGACTTAAGTCAACCCATAACAACAACACGTCAGCGGGTCAGTTCAAGGTTGAGAAACGCTGGGGTGCCTGACGTTATGCGGTCCGGAGGGAAAGGGAGTGGTAGAGGGTCTCAAACGGGTCCAAGTACAAGTAATGTAGTCACTACGGTAGGTCAGTAGAGTGGGAGACTACGGGAGAAAAGGAAGACGGGAGTTAGAAAGTCGTAGTCCCTGAAAAGGTCACTCAGTAGACACGTGTAGTCCACACGTTTAATGACCTCGAAGTTGAAGTCGTAGTCAGGAAGACCACTTATAAGTCATAACTAAAGGTAATTCTAACTGACCAAACTAGAGGAACGACAAGTTCCCTGAAAGCCCTCAGAAGAGGTCGTGGGGTCAAGCTTCCGTAGTTAAGAAACCAGAAAACCGGAAGAAAACAAGAGCAGAAGAAATGTAACCCATATATAGAGGGAAAGAGGAACCGGAGAGTGAAGAGAAGAGTCGATAAACATTCGGGAGGAGTCTGTTGGTAAATCGGAAAACCGTAAAGAAAAAGAACCCTTACTAGAACTAGTGACGGAGGACATATTACAATACTTTGAGACAGGTATTAAGAAGTCCGTGCGATAGTCTAGATTAGGGAACATAGACAGTCAAGGTGACATATTAGTATTCTCTAAACTAAATCCAGATGGGCTTACCCGATGACCAAAAGGTATGAAAGAAGTTAAATTCAGACTTAAAACGTTATTCCTCGGTGTCGGTCGAGGTCCAGAACACAAACGACTGACATATAAGAGGTAGAAGTCGACGTTTCTTATATTAGTCAGATTAAAGTCATGACTGGTAGACCACTACAGGTACACATTTCAACAGAGAACACAACAACCCTCTCCCACAAACGATACTGGTCACACAAAAGAACCGTTTTGAGACAATTGGAAACGGGACGAAGTAAAACACGAGGTTCCGGTTTGAACGGACAATGAGGTCCATAGAGAACTGGAAGGAAAAGCGTGAGGTTAGGACATAATACTTTTCCTGTAAAAAAAAAAAAAAAAAAAAACCAAAATCCAGATCTTCCAGAACATCCAGAAGTATCTTGGTAAACTAAAGTTGAAGAAATCGGAATTACCAACCCCGCATCTGAACCCTAATGACACTTCAACTTACCAAACGGAACCTTTACTTGGTTCTAGTAAGACAACAAAAACTCTAACGTGGGTTCATGACGTAAAGACTGAGAAAACAACTGATACTCCCGATGAGGTAAAGAAGATTCCTTAAGAACGGGTGTCATCATCTAAGTACAGTACTTAATTTAAACGGGTAAGGGTAGGTAAAATCAAGTGACTAAGGATTTCATAACTACAAGTGAGAACGGTAGAGGAAAACCCGGTGTAGGTTATATGGAACTAAGTACATGGATTGTAAGGTACAAGGACGCGTTGTCACAAGAGATGAAAGCGGTGACCAGTGTAGGTGTTGACCTGTAACAAAGGTGAAACCGAGTTAGAGAAGTAAGAAAGACCACGATAAAGAGACGAGAAGGAGTCATCGAATAACCCATGGATGACTGGACCACCCGAGTAGAAGTCACAGTATAGAAAAACAGAAAAGTATGACAAGTACCCCAAGAGCTCCGTTCTTATGACTTCACCAAACGGTAAGGGACGAGGTCACCAGGTGTAAAACAGTCTGGAGAGGTGGTACTAATGGGACAGGACCAACCGAGAAGTGTCGTATTAATGCATCAATGTATTCCTTGACATGTGATATATCACATGTATTCCGTTACATGTATCAGTGACCGTATCAATGTATCAATGTATTTGAATACAAGTAACTGAATATATTCCGACTCAAGGAACACTAGTAAAACCAACCAAAAGACACTAACACTAAAGGTAAGACAGAGGGGAGACTACCTATTCTTCTCCGAACCCGTTCGAAGGACTACCCTCCCTGACCGATACCCCTTTTGACCCAGAACGAGACCATCCGTCCCGATATGAGTCATTAGAAGTAAGATTCAAAGACGACTACCTACACCGACACGGGACGGGGATATCAAACCAGAGCCCACCGGGTGAGGAGTTCAGACGTCAGACAATCCCGGTGTCCGAAATACCATCACGGTTACGGCTACAAGTGTCATCTCAATCGATATGACATATAATACAAACGTTCACACAAATCAACGATTTAATATAAACTGAGTAACGTTGGGATACCTATCATCGGACGGTCCGAGGAGACAGGTACCATAAGGGCTGGACTATTATAACCTCCCCCAACGTTAAAAGAGGAGGTCTCCGAGAAGGGTTGGGTCCTTAGCTTGGACGTAGAGGACGTAAAAGAAGTAACCGTCCGTCTAAGGAATGGTGACTCGGTGGACCCTTATATTGCCACTTATCACCTTGTCAAATCACATCTGTGTTTAGGTACGTGTATCCTTAAACTATGTACTATCTTAACAGTCCAATGTGTTTAGTTACTTTAGTCACTCCTTTACCTCATGACGTATTTATCACGGCCCTTTTAGTCAAATAATATCTGTTGATGAAACGTGAGATATTTAATTAAGGTGTATATAAATTTTTGACTTTCACTTTCAATTCAAATTTACTGTCTTTACATCCCTTTATGAAATAATGTGGTAGAAAATTTATTCCGAATTTTTATTCGGTCTTTCCCTTTTAGTTACCTAATCCGATATAGTGTCAATTACTGAAAATAAGTCACTTCCAGTAGTGTCTGTTTTTCACTTTCACAATCAGTGAGTCAGTACAGGTTGAGAAACACTAGGGTACCTGATATCGAGTGATCCGAGGAGACAGGTACCTAAAAAAAAATCCGTTCTTATGAGCTCACCCAACGGCAAGGGAAGTGGTCCCCTAAAAAAGTTGAACCCAAACCTGAGACCGGAGAATGTAACGTCCGTCTAAGAAATGGTAGACTCGGTGGTCCCTTCGGGTATAGTCTCTGTTTCCATTGTCTATTTCTGACCCTTATTGAGAAAAACACATATGTGTACACATATGTAACACATATGATAATTATGGACGACATACACTCATATTCATGACATTGAGTCTCCTTTTTACGTAGTTCCGATTCTTACTTGTGAAATATCTTTACTCACACACACACACACACACACACACACACACACACACACAATCAGTGAGTCAACATAGACTGAGACTCTGGGGTACCTGTCATCGGACGGTCCGAGGAGATACCTTAAGAGGTCTTTATCCTTAGATAGGTTTATTACTCACACACTCCCTGTGAAGATTTGTTACCGTTGATGTCTTTACCTGAGACACACTTAACCTCCATGGTAAAGAATTTTCGCTAATAATAATTTTCAACCCATAAGAACTCACAACCACCTCATACCGATTTGTTACGACGACCACCCTTATCTTTAGTTTCGTCAGTAAAATCTCCTTTTAGTTGTCATAAATCAATTCGACTTATACCTATATAAAATACTAAATGAACAGAGTTAAAAATAGTATATGAGGACCCCTTAAGAGTTTATAAGTGTACCTCTGTACGTTTCCTTATGACAGGTTCGTAAATAAAGATATTCCCTTTTTTTACCTTTACAAGATCCACGAGTAATTATCCTTATAGTTCATTTTACACTTCATTCGTATATCATGTTATGACGTCTTCTTGTATAATGATACATTGTTGTATCTGAAGTTAGTTCATTAACATCCTTTTTTATCCTTTATCTTGTCTTATATATATTTTTACGGTGAACATACTAATGTACGTACTTTTATGGAAAAGAAGTTCTTACATTCAAATTCGATCGGTCACACCTTTCTCTATATGTAATTTATGTACTCTCTAATACGAGTACCCACTACTCCTATTAGTAACCGTATCTCCCACAGACTCTCGGGAACTCGTCAATGATTAGGAGGTCTGTGGAATCGCTACTTGTATTAATAATAAGAACGAGAGAAAGACCTGAATTGTAGAAGGTGTACTGTTGAGTCACAGAGACCGAGGTAAGATACTCGTTTCATCCCTTTTCTCCTTTTCGTCAGTACAAATATGTCCGTGAATCGTTCACTGTACCGACGCATTAACAGTTGAAAATAAAAGAATTCCCATAAGTAGACGTACACCGATTTACGGTAGATTCACTAACTAAATGGAAAATACATAGAAATCTGAAAGAAGAATTAAATGTCTAAACAACGCCAAAAATAAGAGATCCAACACAGAGAAAAACGTTTGGGTCCCTGACATCCGACGGTTCGAGGAGACAGGCACTCTGAAGTGTCCGTTCTTAGGACCTGACTCAACGGTAAAGGAAGAGGTCCCGTAGAAGGATATAGGTAACGTAACCGTCTACCTAAGAAATGGTGACTCTATGGTCTCTTCAGAATTGAATGTCTACATGTAGGATTTTTTCAGGTCGTGTACTTTTAGAATTGAAGATTAAGACCTGTTTACTTTGAGTCGTGTCAAGAAACTGATACCACTCTTTATTATGGGTGACTAAGTCCGACTCTAAGAATTGACCCTCTGTGGAAGTTTCAATGATTGAATTAATAAGGAAGAAATTTTTCGGAATGAAAAATCTTTTTATCTTTTGACATTTGTACAATTTCATTGTTCTAATATCGAAGATGGGCTTTTTCCTTCGAATAAATATGTCAATGTATATAAAATCTAGATAATAGAGGTATATTATATTAGAATAACTAAGTCTCAGGACTTTTTATTTTAAATTTGGAAACATCATAAGAACTCTACTTTAAAGTAATTTTTTAAAAAATAAGGATAAGAACTCCTCGTTCTTCACAGGTGATTTAGTGAACAATAAAAGAATTTCTACTAGCTCGAGGAACACGAAACACCTAAAATAATCTTAAAAGACAAATCCACAATTACGACACAAAAGTGAAACAAACCGTGGTTGTATACATTTGGACTGAGAACTACGTGTTTTGTACCTGTACCCTTACCGTTACGACGCAAAGACTAATCGTTTCCGTGTTCGACTCGAAAGCTAAATCGTGAGTAGGTCAAGGTACGATTTACATCAGTATAAGGTATCACACTGAGTCGGGGGTCCAGGAATCCAGTACTAGTAAGAATCTTAGAAACCTGATGGTAACGACGTGGGAGTTGTCGTGTAAAAAGGGTGGGCTTGTAAGGTTCTCCTCACTAGTTATCACATAAATACCAATATCTTTCAAAACTCTACCTTGTTGAACTTTTATAGTTATTGTTACTCAAAGTACTTCGACAGAGAACTCATTTTAAACGGTATTATTACTACCTACGAACGTAGAAACGGTCTAACTCATGATGTTAAAGAAATTCGTATTTTGTAGATGTAATTAAAAAGGAGAGACGTGGATGGATTAATGTGATAAAGTGGGAAAAAAGAAGTTTTGTCGATGTTATCTCATTTCTTCCCTTTCTCGTCCTTAATTTGTAAAGATGATAAAAGTCTACGTAAGTATAATAAAGTTGGTCTTTCCATAGTGAGAGAAATGTAATACCTATTACTTCACGGTTTCCAGTCGTCTGTAACGTTGTAGAAGTTCTAGTTTCCCATCTTGTCTCTACACTAGATCTAGACTAAAGGTTTTGGGACCGCCACAGTGAGGAGGTAAGACTTATTTCTTCACCTTCTTCTTTCTTTCAGAATACAAGATCTTAAAGTCACACTTCTTGTTTTATGTGTCAGTTCAAGGTGAAATACCTTACGTGGGAAGAGAGAGAACGACGACCTTCTTACGTTCCGAAACCTCTTTTTTCACATAGTCCAGGGTCCAGATCTTACGGTAGTCCCACGGTGTGAGAATCCTTGATGGGAAGAGAGACTTTCCTTACAATCTTGTCCCATGACCCCGAGTTGAAGGCTAAGGTGTTCCGAGTGCAACCTGTTTAAGATTGTTGAGACTTGTCAAACTATAGTATATTTTACTAACTGTTCCAACGATAAAAAAGTATCCAGTAGTTCGTCTTTTGACACAAAGAATAAATAGAGGTCAAAGTACGTCCAAAAAAAAAGAAAAAGGTGAGTCTTTATAACTCAGTCTTAGAGAAGGACTGCAAAGACTGTAATGTACTAAGTATGTAGATACGGTTGGTATATGGTCCCTTAGTATCCATGGACATAATCATACCCCCTACTGTTAATATCTAATTTTAAGAGGTTCGGTCCGAAGTCGTTATGTACTTGACACTTGAACGTCTACAAGTTCGACCAAAATCTTTTCCGTCTCCTTGGTCTCTAGTTTAACGGTTATAGACGACCTAGTAGCTTTTTCGTTTTCTCAAGGTTTCTTTTGTAGATAAAGACGAAATAACTGATAAGGTTTCGGAAACTGACACACCTAGTGTTTGACACCTTTTAAGACTTTCTCTACCCTTATGGTCTGGTACACTGGACGGAGAACTCTTTAGACATACGTCCAGTCCTTCGTTGTCTTGACCTGTACTTTGTTGTCTGACCAAAGTTTATCCTTTTCCTCATGCAGTTCCGATATATAACAGTGGGACGAATAAATTGAATATACGTCTCGTGTAGTACGTTTTACGGACCGACCTACTTTGTGTTCGACCTTAGTTCTAACGGCCCTCTTTATAGTCATTGGAGTCTATACGTCTACTGTTTTTGTGGCAATACCGTCTTTCCTTCTCCTTGATTTCTTGGAGAACTACTTTCACTTTCTCCTCTATTTTTTCAATCGAATTTCGAGTCGTAAGTCTTTTGATTCTAGTACCGTAGGTCAGAGTAGTGAAGTACCGTTTATCTACCCCTTTGTCACCTGTGTCTCCGTCTGAAATAAAACCCCTCGAGGTTTAGTGACATCTACCACTAACGTCGGTACTTTAATTCTCCGAATGAGAAACCTCCCTTTGAATACTGGTTGGATCTATCGTATAATTTTTCGTCTCCGTAATGAAACGGTTGTTTTCAGACAGATCAGTTCCGATACCAAAAAGGTCACCAGTACATACCTACACTCTCAATCTGACACTTCTTTCGACTCGCGGATTCTTAACTACGAAAACTTGACACCACAACCTCTTCTGAGAACTCTCAGGGAACCTAACGTCCCTCTAGGTTGGTCAGGTAGGATTTCCTCTGGTCAGGACCAACAAGTAACCTTTCTGACTACGACTTCGACTTTGAGGTTATGAAACCGGTGGACTACGCTTCTCGACTGAGTAAACTTTTCTGGGACTACGACCCTTTCTAGCTCCCGTCCTCCTCTTCCCCTACTGTCTCCTACTCTACCAACCTGCCGTAGTGGCTGAGTTACCTGTACCCAAACCCACCTGACGTCCTCAACCACTACCTGTCCCTCCGGACTACACGACACCAAGTACCGTAACGTTTCTCAACCTGTACTGACTCACTGACTAGACTTGACTTGACTCACTAAAAGTCTAACGTAAAGTTCTGAGACCGAGATTTTAGTTACCTGACCCAGTCTTCTACGTAAGTTTTATAGTTATCTTGTATTCAATGTAATGTAAATCATTTCTTCTTTGAAGAAATCCTTTAAAAACAATATGTGTTTTTAAAAACAATAAATGTTAAACAGAATATGTAAACCCTTGATATATATGCCTACCCACCAGTAGATTTTACATGACTACGTAGATCACCAATTTTCAAAAAAATTCGTTGAAGACATATTTCGGAACACTAACTCTAATACCCAAGGTGACGTTGAAATATTGTAGTAAGAAGGTGAACTATTGAAAAAAAATTATCGATTTATTAACTGATTGAGTTATGGTACTATTTACCAGGGTCACAAGAGTTAAAGAAGTTCAGTATAAACTGGAAACCTGTAAATCCTACGAAGGTACAGGACGACAACATTTATTCCGACGTCACTTGTGACCCCACATGTACAAAAAAACTTAATACCAAAAGAGTCCCACATAATGGTTATCACCAAAACGACTCAGTATGACATCAAAATAAAAGTCAAAAAAATTCCTTGGAGGTATGACAAGAGGTGTCACCAACATAGTCAAATGTCAGATTTACAGGTTACTGTCTACTTACGTATTTCTACCACTATGTGTGTGTGTGTGTATATATACAAATATCACCTTATAATGAGTCGGTAATTTTCCTTATTTTATCCCAGTAAACATCTTACATCTACTTAGATCTCAGACAATATGTCTCACTCCATCCAGTCTTTCTCTTTTCGTTTACAACTCATAATTTCGTATATACACCCTAGGTCTTTTTAACATATCTACTTGGATAACGGTCCCGTTCTCATCGCTATGTCTGTATCCTTGTCTGCACACGTGTACCCCAACCCTCGTCCCTCCCTCTCCTTCTTCCCTGTTTAACTCTCTAATATCAACCGTATATCTGTGGTGGTGTACATTCTGTCGATCACCTCGGGACGACATATGTTGTCCCCCAAGTCGAGTCACGAGACACGACTGGATTTGCCCACACTACTCACACTTACCCTCCCTCGAAGTTTGGCTCCCGTATATACATACGTATGTCCGTTAAGTGAAGTAAAATGTCGTCTTTGATTGTGTAATATTTCGTTAATATAAGGGTTTAAAAAACTTCAGTCTCAACCGGAAGAATGTAGATCGTCCCCTGGAAGAGAATGAGATAATTCCATAAGGATGACGACAATACGTCAAAGGATTAAATGAACCGTAGCAGAAAGAGGGAATCAGTACTACTCTCACTTTCTCCTCTCACTCGCTCGACTAAATTTTGAGTGGTAAGTTTTTGAATTCTAGTACCGCGAACCGGGGTAGTACAGTTCCGTTTGGTTTCCCCCCTTTACCTTCGCCACCGTCTGCTCTGTCGCGAGTGCGTACGGTCGCGAATAGTCACCCGACGAGGTGTTTGGGAATCCGTGTAAGGTTCCGAATAAGGTACCAAGTCCAGGAGTCGCACGGACACCCTTCTACGTCTCGGGATGGCCCCTACAGGGTTCAGGTTCCTCTTACCCGGACGTACTAGTGGTATCCAGCCTGGACTGAGAGTCTTCCTACGTTTTTTGTACGTCATGGGAGTTTTGCGTAGTCCTTACCAGGAGTGTCTTCAGACACGTAGACAGGGTCCCAAGGAAAAACACTGTCGAGGGAGTTCACTGTCGAGAGTTCACTTCCTTCTTCTGAATGGGGTCCCTTGTTGGTCCCTCTGAAGGACCGAATCTTCGAGGTGCAAGGTTGATCTTTGGTCATAGGAGACTTTGACTAAAAACCTAAACGAACGTCCCAGGGAAGTTCCTGTTACAAGACGAGATTCTTAGTCTTGTGTTTCGGGTAAATATGAAAGAGAATCCATCCCAACGCTAAGGGGTCCCACCCTAGTGAAATTGGTCGTCGCTGCAACGGATCTTTGTGTCAACTGAAAGACGGAAATGGTATAGAGTCATTTTAACCATTTTCCGCTTAGGTTATTATTTACGGGAGTCTCCTTCTCCTTCCCAAAACAATTGGGGAATCGACGTCTTCTATTAACTAATTATAGACCTAGTGGTTCTTTCGTTTCCTTGAGGTCTTTTTTTGTCGATGAAGACGAAGCAACTGAAACGATTTCGAAAACGCACTTAGTATTGTTTGACACCTTTTGAGATTTTCTCTACCCTTATTTCTGTTGGAATGAACAGAGGACTCTTTGGATTTACGGTCAGTTCTTCATTGTCTTGAAGTACGCCTTGTTACCTGAAAGTTTTAACTCTTTCTTCATGATGTTCTGATATATGACAGTGGGACAAATTGAATATGCGTCTCGTGCAATGCGCTTTTTGACCCGATCTACTCAATATTCAACTTTAGTTCTAACGACCCTCTTTATAGTTGTTAGAGTTTATACGTTTACTGTAGTATGATTACCTCTTCCTTTACCGTTGGGTGAGGTCATAAGAACGGATTTTTTAGGGTACCTCTCTCCTCAGACCGGTCGATGTCAGGTACCCTAGTGTTCTCAGTCTGGGACTGAATCGTTGATTTGGTGGCGGTGGTGGTAAGAATTCTGTCTTTCACTTCTCCTTGATTTTTCGGAGAATTACTTCCACTTTCTCCTCTCACTTTTCGAATTTAAGTCATAAGTTTTTTGATTCTAGCACCGTAGACTGGGATAGTAAAATACCGTTTATCTTCCCCTTTTACACCCTCGTCACTTTCTAAAGGAGAAGAACCCGAGATTTAGTGACACTTACCACTGACGTCGGTACTTTAATTTTCTACTAACGAAGAATCTTCCTTTCGATACTTTTGGGATCTGTCACATAACCTTTTGTTTCTGAAGTAAAACAGGTGTTTCTAGGGATATCAGTTGCGACAACAGAAGTGTTATCAGTATATGTCTACACTCTCAACCCGGTATTTCTTCCGACTCACGGTTTGTTAATTACGAAAGTTTAACACACCACGACTTCTTCTCAGAACTCTCAGGGAACCTGTCGTTACTCTAGTTTCGTCAATTATAATTTCCTTTTGTTGGGACTTGTGTTAAGCTTCTTGACGTTGACTTCGAGGTTATAAAAGCGGAGGATTTCGCTTGTTGGTTGAGTCACCTTTTCTAAGACTACCACCCTTTCTACTTTCGTCTTCCTCTGGTCTCGCTGTCTCCTACTCTACCGACCTACCGTAGTGTCTAAGTCACTTGTACTTGAACCCTTTTGATCCTCCACCGCTTTCTGTCCCTTCGGACCACACGACGTCAGGTGCCCTAAAGTATCTCACCCTGTACTGAACCCCTGACTTGTTGTTAAGGTAACAATCTACACAAAAAGTTTCTGACATAGTAGGATGGAAATCTTAGTGAAATTTTTATAAGTCTATATATAAAATGTCTACTCCTTTACTTTGACAAATTGGAGTCTCACCCTTAACTTGGTTCACGACCCTGAACTTAAGTCGGTTTTAGGTAAACCCTAAACTTGGGTGTTCCGACCCTGAGCTTGGGAAGGTTTTCCATGGACCAAAGTCCTGGATTATTACTACGAGTCCAAAACTACAGAGTAACGTCTTTCTAAAGTCACTCTCTGTTTACTATCCATTTCACACCTTATTAAGGCTAAGTCTCTTTTTGTGTTAGGTGTCTCACACCTGGTAGCGGCTCACGTCGACGTTTACACTGGACCAATCAAGAATACCCGACCCATCAAAGTACAATTACCACCCTACCGTAAGGTTGACAAAAACCCTTCCCCACCTCTAAAGGTCCTTAACCTGGTGCCGGGTGAGGAGTTTGAAAACTGTCACAAAATCTCGAGAGTACCGTGGAGACACATTCAGTAAATCGAACGACTAACTCCTAGTTCCAGATTATTTCAGTTGAACAGACGGTACGACTTGGATAATCTAAGGTTAGCCAACTACAACACAGAGACCCGATACAGTAAGTAAGTTTTCATCACGGTGACGGGAAGTGGGAGGACATTCCGGTCTCTCTAAGTTCTTGTCATTTTTATCGTCAAATATGGATCCGTTCTGTGTCTAAATTCGAAAGAGTAATCAGTCCGAAGTCTCGAACCTAACTAAACAAATAAGAAATCCTTCACGACTGTTGTCTAATACCATGTATAATCCATGAAGGTTTCATGTCACCCTCCACCTCGGGCACCTATACCTTCCGACTGTAGTACAATATACTCCCTGATCTTGTGAGGACCTCAAACCATAGGTACCGCCCCACCCCTAAGGACCCAAGCAATGGGATGTCTGTGACTCCCTGCTGGCATAATAATAAAAAGGACGACCCAACCGTGTCAGAGAGTCGGGAAGGAGTAGATACTGAAGTTCAAGTTGTACTTATAGATACAGGACTAGTGTAGGATACTGGGAGAAACGTTGAAGTACATGCCTCTCCCTGACCGGACGGGACGGTGGATCGGGCTGCACCTCGGGTCGGAGTCGTTGAACCCTTCTCGGGACGGTCGTCGTCGTAGAAGACGACGGTGTTGCCGACTCAAACACACCTCTTTGGAGATCGGACAGTGGGCACTTGTTCCCCACTTCTGTCCTCGTGGAACCCTGGGTTGAGCCCCCTCTCGTAGGCCCCCACGGCAGACACCCTTTTGATGCCGACGTCCTTCTCGTGGGGAAGGAGGTGCCCTCGAACGTCCTACCAGAGTCACTTCTCCCTGTCACGTACTCGGTAGGACCCCTCCACGTTCAGTAGGTTTCAGTCGCTTCCCGACCGTTCTTCTCGACGTGTCTGTCTCGGACTCTGGTTCTGGTGTCCCGGCAGGGAAGGTCCTACTACACGGGCACTAAGACTGGTCGATGCAATTAGGTTTTTGTCTTACGTTTGAAATAGGTCCAGCTGCGGCGTCCTTTATTCTCTGTACCGGGCGAGTCAAAGAAAAGGAGAAAGGGACAGGAAATCGGGGTGTCTTAGTCATCGGGTACTTTGTCTACTGGATCAGAAACCCTCCAACTCGACCGAGGTCAACATATCTGACGACGGGACCCCGGATGGTGGATCAAGTGGGGGTTGGGATGGGAGACTACTTTGGGACGAGGTTCGACCGTTGTTAGGGACTTTTGTGTTCCTTGGATCCGTACCTTAATCCCAGTTCTAGTCACAATCCCTCTGAGGAACGACCACCGGACGGGGGAGGGTAGAAGGAGACTTACGACCTGGAGTGTCCTCCGACAGGTATGAGTAGCGGACCGACTCTCTCGTGTCGACTTTAGCGTCACTCGATACCCCTCTGAAACTCCGGCACCAGTGGTTTTAGTAAAACCACATAAGACAAGAAGTAGTGTCGATGGCTTGGACAAAGGGGGTCATAGACTCACCTCGATATACACACGGACAAGAACTGTTCCTGGTTTGTACATAAACCAGGAACCAAAACTGTAGAACGACCTGCTGTTCGACCACCAACTCCTGACAGAGACCCCAAAACGTTTTGGTTCCAGACGGGACTTGTCCTAGGACCCTATCCTCACAGGAGTCCACCACCTTGTATCTCACCCCCTGCGTCTCCGTAATCAAGTCCACCACCACCAAAGGAGGGAGCCATCACAGGCTGAGAAAACGTTAAGGTACCTGACATCGGAAGTCCAAGGAGACAGGTACCCTAAAGAGTCTGTTCTTATGTACCCGTATCCAACGGTAAAGGAAGAGGTCGGATCTACCATAAAAAAGGATAAGAAACGACCAATTGAGTAACAGTCTCCCGTACGTCATTTAAAAACAAATTGTAATTTTTAGCAGAAACTGAATGACAGTCGTGGACGTAATAAAACTAATCCCAGTAAAAGGGGGTTCTATGTGTACTCAAATAGTAAGAAAAAAAAAAAAAAAAAAGGACTTCAGGACTCATTAACTGTTCCGTACTCTGTAGAAAAAAAAAAAAAAAAAGTTTTATCGGAGTTTCTTCTTCCGTCTTGATTATAAATGTTAGTCAAAGAGAGTCCAGTCATTGAGAATCGGAATAAAAGGAATGTTTTATTTCCGTAATCTCAACTACTAGAGGTTCCTTAAAGGGTAGGAATTATAGGACATTATTCTTTACAAGTTTCATTGAACTGCACTGGTGAAGGAAGATAATAAAAAAAATTTGTCATTTTATAAGACTGGACCTTCGAAAACAAACACCCGGTAGCGTCTCCCTCTCACGTCGGCACCTTACACCCAGACCGATCAAAAATAACCGTCCCATTAAAGTGTACGATTCTACCCTTCTAATAACGTTCACAAAACCCCTTACACACCGCTAAAGGTCCTAACCCGGTGCCGGGTGAGGAACCAGAAAACTACCACGGGACCTTGATAGTACCGTGGAGACCCACACAGTAAATCGAACAACTAACTCCTAGTTCCAGGTTAGTTTCAGTTGAACAGACGGTACAACTTAGATAAACTAAGATTAACCAAATACAACACAGGAACCCGATACAGTAAGAAAGTTTTGCACACGGGACGGACAAAGGGAGGACAATGTCTTTGTTCCGGTCTCTCTAAGTTCTTGTCCGTTTCTCGTCAAATATGGATCATTCTATATCTCAATTCGCAAGAGTAATCAGTCCGAAGTCTCGAACATAAAGAGAAGACAAAAAAACCTACGTGACTGTTTTCAAATACCATGTATCATCCATGAAGGTCTCATGTCAATCTACACTTGGACACCTATACCTCCCGACTGTGATAAAATATGTCCCCGGACCTTGTAGGACCCTCAAACCATAGGTACCTCCCCAAGTTTTGGGGACCTAAGTTTTTTAAGGACCTAAGTTTTGGGGTGTCTATGACTCCCTGGTGACATAATAATAAAAAGGACCACCGAAACGTGTCAGGAGTAGATGATAAAATTCAAATCACACACTCAGATGTAGGACTAGTGTAGGACACTGGGAGAAGAATTGAAGTACATGTCTGTCCCTGACCGGAAGAGACGGTGCATCGGGATCCGGGTCGGTGTCGGTGTACCATTCTCCACCCGGCCCCCGTGGTAGAAGACGACGGTGCTCAGGACTCAAACACACCTCTTTGGTCCATCTCCCGAGTAGTGTGTCGATCGGACAGTGGGCACTTGTTCCCCACTTCGGACCTCGTGGAACCTTGGGCCGACCCTCCTTCCGTAAGTCCCCACGGCCGATACCTTTTGGGTACCACGTCCTTCTCGTGGGGGAGGTAGGGACCCTCGAATGTCCTGTCACTAGTTACTTCACCGCGCCCCCATCAGGGGCAGGACCCCTCCCAGCCCAATGACTTTCGGTTGTTTCCGACCCTTCATCTTGACGTACCTGTCCCGGACTCTGGTGTCCCGGCGAGGGAAGGTCCTACTACACGTGCACTAAGACCTGGTTGATGTAGTAGGTTTTTGTGTCACTCTTGAAACAAGACTTTCCACGAAACGAGTCTTCCTTTACACCGGGTGAGTCAAAGAAAAGGAGAAAGAGACAGGAAATCAGGACGATTTCACACAAGTACGTAACTGAATTATTTGTAATCCACTCGTAACTGTTACACGGGTCCGTAAGAGATTGTTCATTTATTCTATCTTAGGGACGGGAGTTCCTTAGATGTCATAAAATCCTCTGTCGCTCCGTTACTACTGGGACTGAATACTCGGTCTCTGTTCGTCTCCCACGGTCATCTTAGAAACACTAGGTGGGGAGGAGTAGTGGACCCTCTTTAAGGTCTATGAAGATCTTTCTTCGGTTTAGAGTCCAGGGACGGTTTCCTAGTTCCTCACTCGTTTTGCCGCCCTCCTGCACAAAAGGATGCCTCAGTTTTTAGACACCGTCCTAGTTCTTCGATCTCTTTCTTCGTCGGAAAATATTATGAGTCCCATGAAGAGAGACGGACCTTGTCCAGGAAACCCCGACCTCCTTCGGACACTCCGGTTTCCTTCCTCACTCCTTTCAAGGAAATTGGTAAATGTTCTCGGTTTATGGGGTGTTGAGTTCCCCATGACGACTAACTTTTAGATAAAACACGTCAGCAAAGACTGGGAGGATGAAGTCGTTCTTTTAAGGTTGACTAGGGTGTAAAGAAGTCCCTTGAGAGTCCATTTGGTGGAGAGGACCGTCAAAATCGGTATTCTGTCTTGGAAAACTCATTGATCTCCTGGGTCAGGACACATTATCAGTTTTCTCGTTTGAAGTGAATCTCGACAACGGGTGAGAGGCAGAACGAACGCTACTCGAAGAGTGATTAAGGGACAGAGCTCGAAAAAGACGAGACGAGAGGGGTGTGGGCGTCGGAGGCAAAGGTGGCGGCGGAAGTCCTTACCGGTCCACCCGACCAAACGTTCCCCAGTCCACTGCCGCACGAGACCCGAACCACTCTCGAGGCCCGACTGAGAAGACATGCCACGATGACACACAGGGAACCTAAAGAGGTAACTCGTGTAGATTGTCGTGCAGGGTCGGTTCCCGTTTCGCGAGGGAGTCCAGGCGCTAATGGAGAAGGAAAAGTGAGTCCGTGAGGGGGAGGGGGGGCGGGTTGGTACAGTGAGGACCTGTATTAAAAATATCCGAAGACCGGTCGTAAAGAAGAGGTCACCGTTCACACCAGTCGTACTTTGTCACCTGGTAGGACCGAGAGGCGAGAGACCCCGTCCCATCGGAGAAGGGTGACTTCGACTCAGGGGCGTGATTATAGAGACGAGGAAGGGAATCTCACACGTCACCCAACCGAAGCGTTTTAGGGTCCTTGTACGCAGTTCCCGGGGCACACCAACTAGGGAAGTCGAATCCCGTTCCTCCTCCCTTGTGACCAAAACGAGGTGTCACGTCTGTCCCTTTTACAGTGAGGTTCTTGAAAGAGACTTCTTCAGAGAAAAGAAAAGGTTACGAGTTTGTAAAAATATGGGAAGAACACCCACATATTATCCAAACCCTAACCAAACCGTGACAAAGCAGAAACTCAGAATCGAGGAAATTGGTACATCGTCTTTAAAAGGTGGATAAAAAAGAGAACCGGAAAATCTGGAGTTACTTTTGTGTTGTTTTCAGGATAAAATTATAGGAAAATAGTAGGATAACTATAAATGTTTTTCTCAAACCCAAAAATACAATCATTTTCCTTCCCAGGAATTTAAACAAAGTGTCCGTGTAGGAGTCATTGAAGAGTAGAGATGGAGTCGAGACGTGTCTTTAGTGAGAATTCTCCTTTTTCACCCACTAAACCCCAACAATCGAGGGAGTTTCATTCCCCGTCACAATAAAGTTGTTGTAATCTACCCTTGTTCCTTCCATCTACCTCCGACGGTTCGTCGTATGGGTAGCGCGGGTTCAGGAGGTGAATACAAAGAAATAATGAAACGAGAGAAATAAGGGTCACACCCTTATCCAACCCAGTCAATCCCTCCCTACCCGTAAGAACTCTGGGAGTCTAAGAAGGTACAAGAACTGTGTCGAAAGAATCGACGACGGACATACCAGAGACCGAGGTAGAGAAAACGTCGACACTTTCGCAAACGGAAAAGTCCTTAGTACTTAAGTTCGTAGGGACCGGTGACGCGTCGTCCCCTCTTCTTACGGGACCACCCCGACTACCGAGGGTGACGGAGACGGGAGACAGGAAGGAGGAGATCGACGGGTCCTAAGAGGGACTAACACGTAAGGATAGACTAGTGTAAAGGGAGGTAACGAAAAAAAGGACAAGGTAGAAATCTGAAGAAGAAGGTTAGAAAAAAAAAAAAACCGGTAATATCGAGATTGTAAAGAGATTCATAAAAAAAAAATTAATGAACAGAGAAGTGAAGAAAGAAAGGTCAAAAGGTCTCAATCCTAGACTCACAAACAGAGAATAGAACGAGTAGATCACATAAAAAAAAAAAAAAAAATCTTCTGTTCCTCCCTACCGACTTCGAACTTAAACGATGTCCCTGTTATTCCCATACCTTCCTTTCTCCGCCCCGTGGTAAAGTGGTTGGTTTTCTGTTTATTAAGTCAGTCTGAATAGGAAGGGACCTTTTGATAGACCCATCGGGTAAAGTATGAGAAAGAATCCACAGGGTAGGGGAGAGGTGGAGACGTTAATAACTATAACAAATACTCTTCTTACCTCTTCCGTTACCGTAGGGTGAGGTCATGAGAACGGACCTTTTAGGGTACCTACCTCCTCGGACCATCCGACGTCAGGTACCTCAGCGATCCTTAGCCTGTGCTGACTCGCTGAAGTGAAAGCGAAAAGTGAAAGGACGTAACCTCTTCCTTTACCGTTGGGTGAGGTCACAAGAACGGACCTCTTAGGGTCCCTGCCCCCTCGGACAATCCGACGGTAGATACCCCAGAGTGTCTCAACCTGTGCTGACCTCACTGAATCGTCGTCGTCGTGGTACTCTTCTTACGATAGACTTGTCTAGTTCGCGGAGTAAGTAGTAGGGGTGGTAGACCGAGAAATAAGAGGTTGACCTTGGTCGTTCTTTAGTGTGTGAAAAAGAACTAGGGGTCACAACAAACATTTAAGGGTCTCCTTATTGAGGAGTTTCTTGTGGTCTGGGTCGGAGGGAAAGACTTCAATTAGGAAGGGAAGAGTTATCACAGAACGAGTCCCCCTTTGGTGTGAAACTGAAACTCAGAGGTTGTGATGGTCTTCGAACCGTAATTTATGTCGAGTTATTCACGAACAATTGATCTCACTATTTAAATACAATCTAAATAACATTTTATAAAAACACATAGATGATTAAGTCTCCCCTTCAGGTTGAATTTATTACTTCCGTTTTACTCTCTCAGATTTTCCTTTCCTCCCCTTTTCACCTACTTATGATCCGACGAAAAAATATTTGGGATATCGACCTCGGTCAAAAAACTTGTCAGGGCTCTGACGACACCGAAGAGTCGGTGGGATGTAGACATGACATTCCTCGGGGTGTTTCCACTTAAAGAGGACTTTATTTGTTTAGTCCTGGTTGGGGTCTAGGGTCGATCGGGTCTACCTTTTAGACCAGGGTATGAAATCCTAACCCGTGAATAATAACTGGACTTAACGATACCCTGGTAAAAAACTCGTTACGTTCAAAAAAAACACGGTGGTAGAAGGGGGTAGGTAGCGAACGGTGTTCCTTCAGACCCAGTCTGATGTCAACCTCCAGAGACCTTAACTCGAATCGGGGTTTTTTATAAAACCATTTTAAAGACTTCGTCGTCTGTAGGATCACACTAAATGATTCATGACCCATCTACAAATAACTTTATCCTTCTTATAAGAGATCCGGGAGGATGTTGACTACCGTTTCGTTTATGTCGATAGAAGGTGGAACTCCTTAGAAGAATATATCAGTAACATAGTTGTGATTTTTCGTCTCTTCTTTACCAGGGGGTATACAGTCACGAAAACAAAATTTCTGAACCGAGTTTTGAGTTCCAGTAGAAAGTTGACAGAGGAGAGGGACGATAGCGTAGTCTCCGAATAAATAGTCTACTTTACTCAGGCTCCAGACCGAGGGTCATGGTTGGTCTTGTGCCCTAGTCCTGAAGTAGACTCCGGGTTTCGAACGTTTGCTACCGTGTAAGTAGAGATGACGTGGTCTGTTCCTAGTCTCAAGGGAACTCGTGGTCCCTGGTGCAGTGCCCGTAGGTGACCTTTGGAGGAGAACGGAAGTAAATCCCTTTTCTCCGTCACTGTCCAGAGCTACACAAAACCCTGCACAGTCGTGACTCAAATTGTGACCTAAAGTCTTCATCCTCTTTATTTACGTAACCCCTTAAAAGTCAGGAGGGTTCGACAGACTGGGAGTAAGTTGGTGCATGAATACAAGGGAAACAAAGGTGCACATGGGACGTCCCCGAAGGAACCCTCACCCTCGTACACTACCACCACCCCGTGTATGGGTCGGAAAGTCCGTACTACACTGGTGTGGTCCCGGTCTTAGGAAAGGAGGAGGGGGCAAAGAAGTTTTCGAAGGGTGTAGACGGGAAAGAAAAGTGAGGAAGAAGGACGAGGTGGAGCCCCGAAAGGAGACGAGGACACAGGTAGTCACACACCGTTCCCCAAACCCCACGATCCTCATTATCGGAGTCACCTTGTCCTGTGCCATTAAGATGAAGACGAGAAAACGGGAGAGACTTGGAACAGTCCAGAGACTACCTCTTCTTTAGAGAAACGTAAGACGACTATAAGAGAATAGAAAAAAAAAAAATAGAAGTACAGGATGAGGGTCCCTCACGAAGAAATGAAAACGAAACAAGGAGTACAGCATTGAAAATCAGTGTACTAGAGTCGTAGAACAACAGAAGATATAGAGATAGATAGACATATCGATCGAGAGACGCGATAGTCTAAAGGGGGAAGACCACTCCTGCAAACATGGAAAGGAAAGGACCTTTCCTTTCTGTGTTCCTTTTGACTCCACCTCAGTCTTTCGTCCCCACCTTAACCTGCGGTGTACCTACAAGAAGAGCCACACACGAGGTCGTTTGGGCAAATCCCTGACCCCGTTCCCCCTTACAAAAAAAAAAGAAAACGGATACCACCATAAGGTAGGGAGACGAGAGAGGACCGAAACGCAGGAACTAATGTGAAGAGAAAGTGTTATCAGTGATAAATAAATTGACTGTGAAAGTACTTTGATGGTACTTTAGTCCCGAAGGGACCACCCAATATACCATTTCTTAGACAGACGTTACACCCTCTGGGTCCAAGTCATAGACCCAGTCCTTCTAGGGGACCTCCTCCCGTACCGTTGGGCGAAGTCATAAGAACGGACCTCTTAGGGTACTTGTCTCCGTAGACCCCTTGATCTCAGGGACCCCAGCGTCTCTCAGCCTGTCCTGACTCGCTGATTGTGAAGGCGAAAGTGAAAGTACTTTGGTGTAGAAGACTGGAAGGAGGGTGGATCGAAAGACGGAAGGTAGATCTTTGAGACTATTCTGTCGAATGGAGAGGTTGACACCTAGGGTGCAAATCTTTGGGACTTGGGAAACTCTGAAGACACGAAGGATATTCAGATCCCTCGTAGACAAAGCAGTCGTCGGAAGAAGAATCACCAAGGAATTTTGGTTGGGGTCGGAAAGTACTGGATCACAGAAGTTCCTAAAGAAGATAAAGGGCAATTTCTCTGACTGAGGGATATAAAATTTGAGTTAGAGTGGAAATTACAGTACCTTTTATGACTTCCAATCACCTATTCTAATTCACGAAAATCTCCTTTTCTGTGACAAAGAGCAAGTAACAACATAGGGTTCTGAATAAACTCATAGACTTATAAACATAAAGGTACCCACACAAAACTTACCTTAATTACAAGTCAAGGGTTCACAAAATACAATATGTTCTTTGATCTTGTATATGTCGTCGAACCCTCCGTTCTTTACCATTTCTTCGGTCCTTTTGTTCCGCCCCTTATACTTAGGTACTTAAGATCTTACCTGACCTACCCATAATCGAAGACACACGGGTTCGTGGACGTTTACTCCTTAAGATTATCTAGGGTCTGTTGAACTCAGTCAGTCACTGAGTCCCCACCGTCCTTAAGGGTCTTCCATCACAGAAGGGTTCGTCCACATCGGTTTTGATGTCTAGTTTTATTTGGGGATATCGGGAAGCGATTTAAATTATTGTTTACGTACACAATTTTACATGTCTAAATTTAGTTGTGAACACCCTTTCTTGTCTCAGGTGTTTACGAGGGAAGTTTTATCCGCAGGAGGGAATAAACGTTGTGGTCCGGTGTAGTCAGTTTCTACGTCCTGAGGGTCCGCGGGTCCCGTCGTCCAACCACAGGACCCCGAGTCACCCTCACTTCGGGACGACCTTCTTGGTTAGGTTTCGTCTGTCCGCCCTTACTTCAGACCTACCAACTTTAGGTCCTACCCCCACTCCCCTTCGTTAGGACTCGTTTCTCTTCCCACCCATTTTCCTCCCGCCGACCACTTCCCCTGACCTTGTTTTGATGAAAGAAGTCTTGTTGAGTTGAAACGAAACAGAAAGAATTCCGCGGTATGGTTATCCAGTAAACTATTAAGGGATCCTATACCCTTATCCGAATACGGGGTTGGAACCAACCTTTCGGTAAGAAACAGGGTGGGACCCCGTCTATCGTATGGTGTGAAGGACCACCCTATATACAAGGAAGGTCCTCATTTCCCTTTAGTTCTGACCTGGATTTATGATACCAAGAGGGGGTCCCCACCACCCCGGGGTCAGGTTCAGATAAACACCCTGGGGTCAGGTTCAGATAAACACCCTGGGGTCAGGTTCAGATAAACAAAACCCTTACGGATAAAACTTCCCTCTTAGACACCCAGCATCAGTTACAAAAAGAGAAGTCATGGATTAGGTCCGAGGCCGGACCGACTCTTGGTGTAGTCTTACTTCTGGAGTTCCCTTGTCGGGTCTCCGGACCGTGGACCTAAGTGTTCTCGAACTTCATGGGGTAATTAGGAAGGGGATTTGTATCGGGAGGTTGAGACGGGGCATGGGAGGGGAGGTTGGCTTTGTGTGTGGGACGTCTCACCCGTCGGATCCCGGTCTGTCTTCGTCGGGACCGGGGAGGAAAAACTCTTTGTGGAGGAAAGGTCAGAAGTGGAGGACTCGTCTGAACACTACGAGAACGAAACACCTGGGGGAGAAGGGGTCTTTGAATTCGACTGTTAGTCCTCCTCCTTGTCTGTTCAGTCTGTCGTGAAACAAGGATTTACGGGTCGGTAGCGACGCAAAGGCCTTTTGAAGAGAAAGGTTTCGTGCTAACGTCGTACGTAAACAATTTTCTCTTTTGAACCGAGGGAGGCGTAGGTAGGGGGGTCACGGACCAAGACGGAAGGGACCAGACACGGGAGAGGGGCGGAGAGGGGCGGAGGGCCGGGGTGGGGTGCTGATGCGGTTGGAGACGAGGGAGAGGTACGGAGACGTGACGAAGAACAGAGAGTCCTAGGTAGAGGGGTGAGAAAGACGACGAGCAGAGGTAAAGAAAGGGATGAAGGAGAACAAAGTCTTATGACATATAGGACACGGACATAATCAGGTGAATTTTTTTTTTTTTGTCGTTGTTGTTGATTCTTTTTTAACAGAGATCCAACTGTTTTATCCCTGGTGTTCCTTTCTTTCGCTAGACCTACAAGGTTCTTCTTTCTTCCTGTCTCGGTGGGAGAAAGACGAGGACCAGGAAAAGAACATAGTTCTAAGTGAACGGTCTACCGGGAGTAAAGGGGAAAGGGAGGAATAATCTACCTAAAGGGAACATCGAGTCAACCATTTCTTAGGCAGACATTACGTCCTCTGGGTTCAAGTTAAGGACCCAGGACTTCTACTGGACCTCTTCCTTTACGTTGGGTGAGGTCATAAGAACGGACCTCTTAGGGTACCTGTCTTGGACTACACGATGTCAGATACCCCAACGTTCTCAGTCTGTACTGAACCGTTGACTTGACGGTGGTGAAATAATCTACGAAGGTCAGAGGTGTCGGACCTTTCCCCGTCAAGTAATCCCTGCTCAAGGAAGGGGTAGGGTGAGTTGAGAGACCAAGAAGTCGACCTTTCTCATTTCACGAGGACTAGGTTGGCACATACAGTTGGGGAATTTGGACCCAGGTCCTTTTGGAAGGGACCGGGGGAGGTGTGAAAGGACTGAGTAACAAGGGTCCGACCAGACTTCTGTCTGACTACTGAGGTTTTCGACGGTAGTCTCAGGGGTCCGGGACGTTAAAAAATAATACTGACGAAGTCACTTCGGTCCCAAGAGACTCACAACCCCGTAGTCCCTGGATGTAAGTAGGACATTGGTGTCCCAGTACACTAATATGTGAACGGGTAGAAGGGAAGAGTCTGACACTCAACTAACTTCCGTTCTGTAAGAACATTCCGTTCCTGAGTCCAGGAAAAGATTTAAAGTCGTTTACATAACTATCGTCAGACATCCTATAGGATCTCCTTTGTGTAGAGAACTCCGATCGACTTAAGTCTCCGGCAACCAATTCCCTCTCGGACACTTTTGACTTCCCGTCAGGATCAGGTTCTAGAGTCAGGACTAGGAACCCAAATAAATTAATTTAACACTAACCCCGTAAAGGATTTAGTAGACGAAGAAGGGGGATCCTCTTGATATGGACCCTGGTTGAAGTTTCCGAAATAATCAAAAACTAAGAATTCGGATGGACCTAAAGTCCTCCCTCATTTCACTCTTTCAAGGTCCCAATTCTGAAAAGTGTTTTCAGTGAATATTATATTCCACAGATCGGGGACTGGGATATAGGGACCCAGGAAACCGTAATTCTATTTTGAAAGAACCCCCTTATTTAGGTAGGTTCGTGGTAGTAGAAAAACGAAGACTCTTTCTCACAACGTAGTGATAAGTACGTTCGTAGGACTCTCTTCTCAACCACCCTGTCCCGTCTTCCTTTCATTTAGATGAAAGAGTCGAAGAAATCCTTCCTCTCGGTCAGTCCTCTCTCTTTCTCCCTTCCCCTTCTTCCTCCTGATACAGGGTTTACCGAACCCGGTCGTTAGGACCGTCCTGGACTATTTAGATCCACGATGGTATGTTCGAGTTCGACCTCTACTCGAATTGGTTCCGCAGGTCTTCGGACTCCCCACCCGTCCCGACACCCAGACCGAAGATTCTCGTCGTCGTCCCAGGTCCTGAGGAAACCGGGTCCCGTAGACCGGAAACCACCCTGTCTCTTCCTCTTCTTCGTTGTGTCTCTCCTTTTTGTTCTCACAACCACCCTCTATTCCAGTCTCCTCTTACACAATCCCGGAATCTCCACGGTTGTTCAAAGGGAAGGGGTGGTTCCCGGTCTCTCGGGGAGGAGTATCTGCCTCCTCCCAGACCCCGGTGATCCCCTTCGCCGGCCTGTATGAGGTGGGGTCCACCGGTCGAGAGGTCCTCTTAGTAGTTTAACAAGACTTAAAACACCAAGTTTTTCTGTCTTTTGCTCCTTACTCCTCGAAGGTCTCCTCGTACTGAGTCCCTCGAAAAGGTCCAAGAAGACCTTACCCCAGTCGTTCTAAAACACCCTAAGTGTCTATGCACTCGATTGAAGGGAAGAATATCCCACTAAGCAGAGGAACCGATGATTAGTGGTACACTCCGGTCTACTTGATTGTTCAACCTTCTCCTCTTCCTTTCTTTGAGTCCTGGCTTCCTGATCGACCTATCTTTTGGTGGTAATCGGAGAAACTTACTTCGATACGTGGTCGGTTCTGAGAACCAATCGACTGGGACAACGCGGGTGGACGTCCGTAACAACCGTTTCTGTGTATCTCATGTCCTCACATAAAAAACTCACAATCAAAAGACTTTTTTGATCATCTACATAGTTGAACCCCCACCCCGGCCCCCACCCCATCTTAAATTGATCCCTAGTCAATGCAGACTCAGTAGTTGCAGTCGGACGGGAACACCAACTGAAGCAAGAGTCGTACAGTTAGGCGGGAAAGAGTGATCCCTCCTTCCCATGACTTTGTGTCCTTGAAACAGAGTAAGTAGAAACATAGTGGTGACGGGTCGTTTCCAGGTTTTTGTAAACTATGTCCCGAATACCCACCCACCCACGCAAGGACTTGTCTATAGTCTACTAGTAATCCTGGACGTTTCAGTTTTCGCTGCACTCCGGTCTTGAGGGGGAAACGGGTCCCGGACCGCAACCCCTCAACTCAAACGACCCTGTCAGAAGACTTCCTTAGAAAGGTGTTTTAGAATCCAGGGTCCAGACGACCCAGGGATGGACACTCGTACAAGGTTGTCTTTGTGGTCTCAATCCGTAGGGGTACGGGGACGGACTTCTTTTTGGGCTTAGGTCGACAAGAAGTGAACCGACTGACAGCGATTTGCAGTAAATTGTGGCAGGAACTCTGGGATAGGGAGGGGCAGTCCCGTGTACCAAGGAAGCGACAAGTACGGGACAGAGGTAGAGGTGGAACCCCGACGTCCCAGTTCATCCGTCCTTCTGGTGACCTCCCGGAGTCCTCCTCAGGGGAGTAACGACCCCCAACCCTTCCCTGTCACCGTTAACGAGGACAGGTCCAAAGGACTCGTCCGACCGTCCCGACAGTACCCCTTGTGTCGGGGTCGTGGGAGAGAGGACGGTCAAGGGCCGGAACAGACTGACCATGGGAAGTCCATGGGAAGAGTCTTCTCCGTCGGGTTGGAGGACGACTCGGACCTCGGTAATGACCTAGAGAAACTCTGGACTGAAGGGGACCCCGAGGGGACGTCCCCACTGGATCCGACCGTAAGACTCCCCGAGTCTTTCCGAGAGTTCGGACTGGTGTGGTGAGGGGGGTCTCGAAATATGACCTAGGAATTGGGAGGTGGTAATACCTCGACAAAGGGCCGGTGACCTGACTAATGATTACTCGACATGCAAGAAAGACCGTTCCTACGAGTAAAGGGTAGGAAGGTGGGATGAAATGGACCAGGAAAGGGGAAGGAGCCAAACATCCGAGAACCACCCAACCCTAATACCTTTTTCTTTCTCTTACCGTGAAATCCCAACAGACGGGAGGAGACAGAACGAGACAGACGAGGGAATCGAAAATGGGAGACGGAGACAGGGGGGGAGGGAGGGGAGCCCCCACCGGACCTTGTTCTTCGGTAGAGTGTCTGGGGCCCCGGTCGGGAGGTCGGGACCAATCAGTTCAGTCACGAAGTCGTTGTGTTGAAGTCGTCGCGACAACGGGCGGACCGGGGCGACTGGGGCGCAGAGGTGGGACGCCGGGGAGGTAGATTGGCGGGGAGGTCGGGGAGACGAGACGCAGGGTAGTGCAGGGAGGGGAAGTCGAAATCCCGGAGTAGAACGGTCTCCAAGAGAGAACAGATGAAATAGAGACATTTGCAGAGGTAGCATGGGGATGGGACCTGGGACGCGGGAAGGGAAGAAAATGAGGGAACGGGAAAGGTGAGACAAAAGAGTTCTTATCCCCTAGTCCCTCCCCTCTTCGGGTGTGGACCGTCTGTGTCGGAGGTGGGAGACCTGAGGAGAGACGGGCTCCGTCCCCGAGTCTTCGACGCCCACGGGGGGGCCCGGTCCGCTGGGGGTGTCCCGTCGAGGGGTGGAACGATCGTTAGGACGAAGACCATCTGCCACCGGTGGGATATATAAGAGAGGTAGAATAACATACATAAACACGTAGATGTGTTAAATATAGACTCCTGCGTCATCAGCTTCACCGTACAAACCCGTCCGGAGATTCGATAGGTCAACGTAGAGACTCGGGACAAAGGTGGTCCTATCCACCCTCGGCACGCCAAGGAGGGAAGTCCAGAGTCTCGACACTAGAAGGACGACCTCTCGTCCTGTCACTTACCCCCCGTCACCCTCCTTGGTCTGAAGTTTCGGAGAGACGGGGTGGGGGGGTTGGAGGGTAGCTCTCTGTCAACGAAGGCAACCCCTAAGGTCCCGTCGGGTCGTCCCGACAGTCAACCGGATTTCTCGCTGGTGAAGAGGTACACCAACCCACACCTTCAGTGGTCCTCGTTCACGAAGACTTGCCGAACCCGTCTGGAGAACGAGTCTCTGCCGACGAGGCAGGGACGAGTCTTAGTGATTCGAGGAAGGACCGGAACCCCGAAGAAGACCGTCGGTCCCTCAGTCCCTTTCTTCCCGTCTTCCCCGACGCATTCGACCCTAAAGTCCCCGGACCTCTCGGGGACGAAAACAGTTCTCTGAGGATGGAGGAAGGTCTTCGACAGACAGGGTTTCCAGACTACAGGGTGGTAATTTGTACGGAAGGAACCCACTTCCTGACTGAGTATAATTCACTGGTAATGGAACACCTTTTCTTTGTAAAGTTCGACGGTCGTAAGAAAACACTAGACGACACTCGACAGTCCTGAGGAAGTCTGGTCTCCGACCCCAGTTCGACCTCCCCGCAACCCCGTTTTCTGGGACGGATCACACGGACGCGACCTTCCCGACCTGGACCAGACTTGCGTGGATGACTTCTCGAGGGTCTACCCGAGTCTCCCAGCGTCCGACCCCACACCCGGGGGTCCCACTCCTGGGAAGGGATCACCATCCTCAGGGTCCCGGTGTCCGTCCCGACCCCCCGAGACCGAGGGTCACCCGAGGATTGACCCTCTCTGTCGGACAGGACGGTCGGGACAAAAGACGGGGTAGCCGGGAGGGTCGGTCTCAAGGGTTTTCGACCCGGTACAGGGACGTCGACCTCCGGACGTTCCAACCGGGACCTCACCGACGGTGGGCCCGACCGCACCCACTGCTCCTGTAGCGAACAGTCCTTTAGAGAGGACGGGACACGCGGGGAGGGGAGAGGGTGGAGGGGGTGGGGGGTCCCGGCGTGTGGACGTAGGAGTCGCCGAGGAAGGGACTCTACTGTACAGACGAGGAGAGTCCTCGACGTCCCGTCTCCTCTGTGGTGTTCCTTACCAGCCGAGACGTGTGACTCGGAAGAGGGAGAAAGGTCGAGGACCAAGGTTTATCCTTGACCCAGGGGCTGGGGATCAGGATCCGTCAGAGGGGTCGAAGACACAGAGAGACGGAGACTTGTGGAGCATAGGGGAACAGAAAAAGGTACCTCCAGTGACTCTAGAGAGACTCGAAGGGTTGTCACACCCAACTGTTCACACACCTATTCTACTGTGTGCAACAGGGGTTCTGTCTTCTTCCCCGGAACCGGTTTGTGGGACGATGGGAGTTCACGAGGAGCATTTTAGGAGAGGTGGACCCGGTCCTCACTCTCTCGAATCCTTCGTGACGAGGCCACGAGTGAAGGAGAAACAGAAGGGAGAGGTTGTCTACCCGCGAAACACACGTAAAACATGTACAGACATGTGTAATACATGTTGGACAGGTAAAAACGGAGAACATGGGAGAAACGAAACAATATATAAATTAAAACTAGTGTTCCTTCTAACCTGGAGTTCAGTACGTTCCTCCGTTCTCTGAGTTCCTCCTCCTGGGGTGGACCGAGATGAACCCACGGATAGAGTCACTGAGTCCACTACCCCTCTGCGAACGAAGAAGAGACGATGATGGGGCTCACAGTCCTTGGGGTCACGACCCTGGCGGGAATGTGACTCAGACAACCAGTAGGGCTTCCCTCACTTCCTACGCCCCGTAGTCCCAGAAGAGGCAAACGTGAAAGGCGAACAGGAGTTGTCCTTTACCTTCCACTGACGTGTACCCTGGGGTGGGGTCCGGGGACCTCGCCGGAGTCCAGGACGACTACGGCACCGGAGGAGGGGGTGAAGAAATCGATCAGGGGCGTCCCTTGCGACGACGGGTCGAAGAGCCATGTATCGTGCTCTCGGCCTGACGAAGTAGGTAGCACACGCGAGTCCTGGTCGAAGAGGGGTATACCTGAGAAGGGTGGGGTCAAAACCCAATGTGGGAGAAGTGACTGAAAAATAGACGAAGAGTACGAGACCTCCCGTCCTGTGACAAGGAGCACGCAAAGATTTAGGGATCCTGAGTCGAGTCTTGAACGGTGTGCACAAGTCGTGTTAGGAAAACCTTATTTTTATAAAGAACCACCACAGGTGTCTACAACTTGACGAAAAGACCAAAGTGCATATTCCTTCACCGTTCGAACCCTGACAGGGTCCCACGAGTCCTTCTTGTTCCTCCCACCTTGACACGCACACGTCCGACCCCGCCTCCCTGGTTCAGACGGACTACACCGTCTCGACAAGTCTGAGTCGTGTGTGGTCTGGTCTCCCGTGAACTACTTACAGTCCAGACTCCTGATAGTCTCCGGGATTTCGGTGGTCGACATTTATCGACAAGAACAAATCAACAATTCAGGACAGACTACGACTCTGGGGTACCAGACATCGGGTGGTCCGAGGAGACAGGTACCCTAAGAGGTCCGTTCTTATGACCTCACCCAACGGTAAGGGAAGAGGTCCCCTAGAAGAGGTGGGTCCCCAACTTGAGCGAACAAGACGTGACGTCCGTCTCGGAAATGACGACTTGGTGATCGACACTCAACATCAACAACCATTTTGTAACCTTTTTATATTTAGGGAAGTCTAAGACTAGTTTTAAAGCCATTGATGAATTGTTCCGGCCTCCTTAACGACGTCTGTGTGTAGACATCAATTTTTTTTAATAGTTGGGCAAAAGACATAGGTAGAAATACGAGATGACGAAGTAAGCCACTTCTACAAAGATCCGATCCAAAGATCAATACCGGAGTTTTCGATCTGAGTATTTGACAAGGACCCTGAAGTCGACGTGTGTAAAGTACCTACTCCAATTTGACACTCCTTTAATGGAAGAGGTCACTTAAGTGCCCACAGTGTACACACAGACGTGTTCACACCAAAGACAACTATGCACAGTCACACAACCACAGTTACGAGAGGTGTGTTGACTTCGGTGTGACACCAACGTAGATAACAGAGACGATGGTCTGTACGGGTCCTTAAAGGAGCTAATTCAAGTCAAGTCAGTGAGTCACCAAAGACTGAGACGCTGGGGTACCTGACGTCGTCCGGTCCGGAGGAACAGGACGTGGTTGGGGGCCTCAAGTGAGTTCGAATATAGGTAACTCCGTCACTACGGTAGGTTGGTAGAGTAGGAGACAGCAGGGGAAAAGAGGGTAGGAGTTCGAAAGGGTCGTAGTCCCAGAAAAGATCACTCAGTCAAGAAGCGTAGTCTACCGGTTTTATAACCTCAAAGTCGAAGTTATAGTCAGGAAGGTTACTTGTGAGTCCTGACTAGAGGAAATCCTACCTGACCAACCTAGAGGAACGTCAGGTTCGCTGAGAGTTCTCAGAAGAGGTTGTGGTGTCAAGTTTTCGTTGTTAAGGAACCACGAGTCGAAAGAAATATCAGGTTGAGAGTGTAGGCATTACTGATGACCTTTTTGGTATCGGAACTGATTTGACATTTTGAGGAGTAGTTTAGGAGGGTCGAGTCCAGTGTAGGAAAACTCTGTGTTCTCGGGTGTCACAGGGACGAGACGGACAGTTTCCGTTTTTCGAAAAGAGAAGACGAAGTGGGTTTTGAGATTTTCGAAAAGAGAAGACGAAGTGGGCTTTGAGAAACTCTAAACTGAAACGTGACCACGGGTCTCCGACCGAAAAACCGTAGTCTGAGAACTCTTCACTTTATAAAGGACGGTGTAATCATTTGTTCCTACAGTGTCAGTAATTTCTAATATCTGGAGGTTACACTCGACGACTCGGGAGTCCCGTGAGTCCTTACTCTTCTTATGGACGGTAGATCGTTGGAAGTCTAATGTCGGTGACGGACTCCACTCGGGGCTCCCTGAGTCCTCCACTTTTGTACCAGGACCGGGATGTGTCGACAACTACTATACAAATCGACGAGTCGTCACAGACTGAGAAACACTGGGTCAAATGACATTGGGTAGTCCGAGAGGAGAGGTATTTTGAGAGGTCCGTTCTTATGACCTTACCCATCGGTAAGGGAAGAGGTCCCCTAGAAGGGTTGGGTCCCTAGTAAGGACCCAGAGAGCGCAACGTCGTCTAAGAAATGATCCCTTTCGGGAGTCTAACGACTTCACACATAGTTTTCTTAGTAAAGTCACTCGGGTCTGAGAATGTAGAAAGGTGTGTATCTTTTCACGATTCAAGGAATAAACTTTATAAACCAAAAGAAAGTAATTAATCGTTATTGAATACTACAAGTCTGATGGACGGGAAACAACGTTTGAAAATATATTGGACTGAAGGGATGGAGTGGTCTCGTCAATAGAGTCCCAGTGGACTCTACGACAAAAGACCCGTTTGTTTTGCAAGACTTTTAAGGGTGGTTTATTTTATATTGGAGTTGAAAAATTAAAAATAAAAATATAAATGAAATAAAATGAAATGTGATGACATAACCAAGTACAGTTACATACCGTTTTGGTTATTGGAGTTGAAAATACAACACTTTAAAAAATTCAATCATGAGAGTAACGCGGTCTTCTGTCATTCTTTCCAGTTTTCGTTAAAGATGTCAGTTTTCTGAGTCCTAGTTTAAGATCGAAACGACACACGAACGACACACTAAAGATTTGGAGTCAAACGACTGGTTAATTTAACCCTATTTATAGTTTGAAGACAAAAGACTCATTTACACAGTTTCACACATGTCAAGTCAAGTCAAGTCAAGTAAAGTCAGCGAGTCAACACAGACTGAGACGTTGGGGTACTTAGCGTCATGTGGTCCGGAGGGACAGATAGTGGTTGAGGGCCTCAAGTGAGTCTGAGTGCAGATAACTTAGTCACTGCGGTAGGTCGGTAGAGTAGGAGACAGCAGGGGAAGAGGAGGACGGGGGTTAGGGAGGGTCGTAGTGTCAGTAAAGGTTACTCAGTCGAGAAGCGTACTCCCCCGGTTTCACGACCTCAAAGTCGAAATCGTCACACATGTCAAGAACAGCATGGGATCTTGTATGAAAAGGTTATGTGCTAGTATCAGAAATAAGTACGACCTGTCACTCAAACTACCGTTCTGTTTTTAGAAATAATGAATTATTCCCGGTCCGAGTACCTTCTAATATTTTTCAATAAACGACTTACTTACTGGTTTATTTGTGAAATTAGGTAGAGGGTTAAAGACCTAGAAAAGGAGGGGATTTAATCTAGTAAGAGTCATGCTTTGTAGAAGTAGGTCTCGGGGACAAGGGGAGACTTATACATATAAAGGGACTTTGGTGACCAAAAAGAAACTAACATATAGTTTGATCTACCCCTTGGAATTCCATCGATCTCCTTAACAGAGTGCGGTGGACAGTGTTCGGGTTGTTATATGTGTAACGTACAAACTAAAATACTGAAAGATTAATAGACTTACGTGTATCAATTAGAGGTATTAAGACCAAAATACCGTTCCAATAAGTGTATACTTGGTATTCGAAAAGACGAACACTAAACCGTAGACACAATTACTCTCTGATACTCTAGTGTTTTCGATCGTTTCACTGGTTTTCGACTTTGCAGTATGATAGGTTATAAGACCTTGTGGTGGGTTCACTATGTCCGTCGGATCGTGTTTATATCGGAGACGAGCTGAAAAATTTTGACACAAAATAAATAACACAAAATAGGTAAAGATGTATTGTTTAATGGTGTTTTAGGGGTCAAATTCTACCGTGGGTAGATAATAGAATGTCAAAGACACCTAATCCCTAAACCCGTACCGAATCGACCAGGAGACCGAAATTGTCACTTCCACTACTGGACCCACCCCGGTGGAAAACTCTAAGTTGACACTTCCCTGAATTGAGGTCCGAGTCTACCACACTCTTCTTAAGTCGGTAAACGAGTCCCGACGACTGACGTCCTACGGAGGGTCAAGGAACTTTGTACCCTGAGAGGAATTCTTCAGAATTGGTAGTCTCCGACGTTCCTTCTCTCAGTTGTCTCGGACGATCGTTCTGCGTTCAGGGTTAGAGTCCATTGTGGCAGTCCTTAACTGTAGGGTAGTGGACGTGAAGTAAGGTATCGAATCTTTGTTCCAGGGTAGGTATGAGTTCCTTGTCCTTAATATATTCCATAACAGCCCCTCCCACACTAAAGGAAGACAGATCAGCGTTGTTTTTAAACTTCGTTGGTCGCAATGTCGGGAACCTGTCTGGTCTCAATGTCGAGTCAAACTAAATCTTTTACTTCTTTTTGTGTAGGAGCTCCGTACTCCGTACGATTGGGTTTTCTGCACTTCTCTTTCTCCGGGGGGGTCAGGTTAAAACCGAGGAGAAAAATATACAAAAAGGAGAAGGGGGACCCGGACGGGATACATTTAACCCGACCGGTCGACCCGACAAACAAGAAGGACGCCAGGAGTGAGGTCAGGAGTCTGGAAGGAAACAGGATAAAAGTGCCCGAAAGGGGAAGGAACAGAAAATCGGTGGCGGTAAGACCTGAGGAAAAAGGATAAAATTGATCGGTTGTCACACTTGCGGTCCTACACTGAGTGACTCAGGTGGATTCTCGGATGGTCGGTGTCATGGGTTTCCTACCTAAAATTTAAACGTGCACCAGGTATTGTCAGACATCATTGAGTGTGACAAAAGTGTCAGTTCAGTTTTCTTATGCTGTTCTAGTCGATATACATTGGGTAATGGTAAAAGACGACACTCTTTCAATGACTTTCATGCCAGGAACAGTGGTCACAAGGACGTATTCCAAGGAATCTCTTTGACGAAACTTTAAATGAAGACCCTTTCTGATCAAGAGCAAGTCAACGATTCAGTACAGACTGAGAAAACGTTGGTACACCTGATATCGGGAGGTCCGAGGAAACAGGTACCCTAAGAGGTCCGTCCTTATGACCTCACCCAACGGTAAAGGAAAAGGTCTCCTAGAAGGGTTGGGTCCCTGACTTGGACGTAGAGGACGTAACCGTCCGACCAAGAAATGGTGACTCGGTGGTCCCTTCGGGATCCTTTCAAACCTAAAAGGACATTTGGTCTTCAAAATTGAAAAGAAGATTTTAATTACTGGTAGTCAATAAAGAATGTAACTAGAAGATCTTCGAATGAATATTGTTGATAGAGAAAATTAAAGATAAAGTATATGTAAAGGACTGGACCTGAAAAAAAAAGGAAGTGCACAAAATATAAGTAAATACAAAAAATCGATACAATAATGTATATAAGAATAACTTCGGTGGATTTACTCCACGTCAAATTTATCTATACTGTCGTTAATTCACCGGAAATAAGAGTTTCTAGTTGTACCAGTTATGTACTACCTTAACATAAAGTTCTGTAGAAAGACAGGTAATTTATTCTATAGATTTAGATGACATAAAATAGATAAAAAAAACATTAACTCTTCTGAACCATCTTTCTGAAAATTTTTAATCAAATCTTATAGAGTTTTTTTTAGTAGTGTCACCTAAGATCCAATTTTGAGTAAAAAAATTCAACCAAATAAACTTTGACCTAAAACCTCTTATCCATTATTGACCCTAGAATTAGACCTGTGCTTCGTGTTTCTTCTATACTTTTTATGTGGTAAATTCTTGTGAATGTTTGTGATATAATTCCCGGTGTCTTCTCCACTAGGTCAAAGGGTCCACCGACACACCATTTCTTAGGTGGACGGTTACGTCTTTTGTGTCCAAGTTAGGAACCCAACCCTTCTAGGGGACCTCCTTCTTTACCCTTGTGTGAGGTCCTAAGAACGGACCCTTTAGGGTACCTACTTCCTCGGACCACTCGATGTCAGGTACCCCAGTACCTCAACCTACACTGAATAGGTGACTCGTGTTTATGTACGTCCGTTATCCACTAGGTTTCTACCTCTCAACATGTCGGATTGAGAACACTGAACCTCTCTCAGAACTAGTAGGTGAGACTGTTATAAGTTGTCTCGAAAGTCGTCACAGGTGTTCCGTATTTCCCTGGTTTTTTGGGGAATTAAAAACCAAATGTCAATTGTCTCAAGAGTCTCAGTGTCTCCTATTAATATTCTCCAGGTCCATATAGTATATAGAAGGTCGTACCTCGAACCGTGAACACCTAGAGGAATGGTTCTAAACATTGAACTCCAGAGAGTTAAAACTGTCAGTGATTGTTGATTGACTTTACGTCGTAAAGAAAATTATTACTTACTGTCTTTATTTACTACTATCATAATCGTGATCGACGTAAAGCAGTGGACATCTTTAGTATCTATAAAAATGTAGTACATTGACAACGTCTATAGAGTTTCGTTCCAAAGTCAAGTCAAGTCAAGTCAGTGAGTCAGTACAGTCTGAGACACTGAGGTACCTGACGTCGTGTGGTCCGAAGGGACAGGTAGTGGTTGAGGACCTGTTGAGTACAGGTAACTCAGTCACTACTGTAGGTTGGTAGAGTAGGAGACAGTAGGGAAAGAGGAGGGTGGAAGTCAGAAAGGGTCGTAGTCCCACAAAAGGTAACTCAGTCAAGAAGCGTAGTCCACCGGTTTGATAATTTCAAAGTCGAAGTCGTAGTCAGGAAGGTTACTTATAGGTCACGACTAAAGGAAATCCTACCTGACTAACCTAGAGGAACGACGTTCTCAGAAGAGGTTGTGGTGTCAAGTTTTCGTAGTTTAGAAGGCGTGAGTCGAAAGAAATATCAGGTTGAGAGTGTAGGTATTACTGATGACCTTTTTAGTATCAAAACTGATCTGTGTGGAAAACCGTTTCATTACAGAGACGAAGAATTATACAACAGATCCAACCAGTATCGAAAAGAAGGTTCCTCGTTCACAGAAAATTAAAGTACCGACGTCAGTGGTAGACGTCACTAAAACCTCGGGGGGTTTTATTTCAGACGGTGACAAAGGTCACGAAGGGGTAGATAAACGATAGTTCATAATCCTGACCTACGGTACTAGAATCAAAAGACTTATAACTCAAAATTTGGTTGAAAAAGTGAGAGTAGAAAGTGAAAGTAGTTCCCCGAGAAATCAAGAAGCAACGAAAGAAGTCTAGTACACGTATAGACTTCAATAACTATAAAGAGGACCGTTAGAACTAAGGTCGAACATGAAGTAGGTCGGGTCGTAAAGAGTATAACATGAGTGTATCTTCAATTTATTCGTCCCACTGTTATATGTCGGAACTGCATGAGGAAAAGGATAAACCTTGGTCAGACAACAAGGTACAGGTCAAGATTGACAACGAAGAACTGGACGTATGCCTGAAGTGTCCTCCGTCCTTTACACCAGACCATAAGGGTCGAGAATCTCTTAAAAGGTGTCCAAAAACACTATGTGTGTCAGTTTCCGAAACTGTATCAGTTATTTCGTCTTCATCTACAAAAAGACCTCGAGAGAACGAAAAAGTCACTAGGTCACCTACAACCGTTAAACTAGAGACCAAGGAGACGAAAAAGATTTAGGTCAAACTTGTAGACCTTTAAGAGTTTAGGACAGGACAACTTCGGACCGAACCTCTTAAAACTCGTAATGAAACGATCGTACACTCTACTCACGTGAATATGCCGTCAAACTTGTAAGAAGTCGTAACGGAAAGAAACCCTAACCTTACTTTTGACTGGAAAAGGTCAAGATACCGGTGACGACTCAAAAGGTTTAAACGACCGTATAACTTACATCGAGAAAGTGTAGTAGTAGAAAATCCTAAACCTTATCGAGTTGACCTTAAGGTAGTGTAGGTGATTGAAACAAGTATCACTACGAAGGATTCCGGGTGAACTGAAGTGTAAGGTCCTACATAAGTGTAAGGTCCTACTATTTTGTTCCAAATACGAGTGTGATAGAGTTTCGTACTATCGATAGTCTGAGTGACAATTACAAACTTCTCTGGTCGTGTATAGAAAGAGATAATATGAAAGTCAGTCAAGTCAAGTCAACGAGTCAACACAGGCTGAGAAACTCTGGGGTACTTAGCATCGTACGGTCCGGAGGGACAGGTAGTGGCTGAGGGTCTCAAATGAGTTTGAGTACAGGTAACTCAGTGATTGTGGTAGGTTGGTAAAGTAGGAGATAACAGGGGAGGAGGAGGGTAGGAATTAGAAAGAGTCGTAGTCCCAGAAAAATTTACTCAGTCAAGAAACGTAGTCCACCGGTTTCATAACCTCAAAGTCGAAGTTGTAGTCAGGAAGATTACTTATAAGTCCTGACTAAAGGAAATCCTAACTGAACAACCTAGAGGAACGTCAGGTTCCCTGAGAGGTCTCAGAAGAGGTTGTGGTGTCAAGTTTTCGTAGTTAAGAAACCGTGAGTCGAAAGAAATATCTTTTGAAATATGAAAATTTAATATAAAATGTTTGATAAAGAGTTACCAACAAAAGAGAGATTAGGGTGAATACAATGGAAACATGAATCTTTGTAAGTCTCTTTCCAAGTGTCTGAAGTGGTCTACGGTCTCCCCGTTTAGTGTACCCACAACTTTTGACAACGTCCGAATCTGACTCTCGTCGTTCGAGGTGCCTGGAGAGAGAGTCTCTCCTGTCAATCATGCTCCCGGTCTGAGTCTCACCGGGTGAGACATCCGCTCTGCAAAGTTGAGGAAAGTGACGATAGGACACCTCCTTTCTCAGTAGAACCCTTTCACTCCTCGAACTTCTTCAACTGACGACTAGTCTAGACCCCAACTTGTGGGTACACGGAACGGGGAACCAAAAACGTCAGAGAGGTGATGCAGACGGAACATAGGTAAGTCGAGAGAGAGTGACACGGCAAATAGAGGACATACCGGAAGTTGGAACCGGGTACCCAGGACGAGAGGACAAAGTGCGATACTAGTAGTACTTGGAGACGTGAAGCGAAAGAGACGGAGAGGAGGACGGGAAGGGTTGACGGATTCGGGAAGGCGAAGCGGAGGACCTAAAGTGTCAGGTAGTAGACTTCTTGAGAGGTGCGAGGGTGAAAGAAGAACCATAAGAACGAAACGAAAATCAAATCAAAAAAAAAAAATTAGGTCTAAAGTTAGTTTCTAGTACCTAACGTCTACAGAACTTAAAGACAGTTACTCACAAGAAGTTCTTTACCGGAATCAAGCAACTCGGAAGCAGAGTGTAAAGACTTTCACCCCCAATTACTGTTATTACTGACGACATGTCCCAACAATTGTTTGTCTTCTATGTGTCTTCACGAAATCTTTGACACTTCATTCACGTCTGTCAATGATAAGATTAAAAATACCTCGTTAAACGTCAGCTTAAAATTCAAAACAAGAACGTAGAGACCACAAGTCGTCTCACGACCTGACTGAAGTCAAACCACCGAGCTACGGAGTTAGTCACTTATACCGACGTTCTGTTCAGGGGTATTGTCTGAGGTCCTTTCCTTGGGTGACGACAGTCTACATACGCGTCACGACACAACGTGACTGGAGCAGGTTTTGGTTCTAAGGTAGACCTATAAAAGTAAAGTGAAGATTAGAACCTCCAGTCGTGACGAAAGAGAGTCCAAAAGTGAAAACACTACCTTAGTCTTAATCATTTCGTACGAAAAAGACGGTGAAACCCTTTCTTGCTTTGGATTTAGTCTAGAAGTTAATTACTAAATTCATCTATCATAAATAATAATTAAGACGGGAGAGGGGAAAAAGTAAGAAGAGAATCTTTCTTTAGGTAGTAATGTATTTTACAGGTCCATAAAATATTATAGACGGAGTATATAATAGTCTGACTGTGCAGTAAGGTCGGTTTGGTCAAACGTCTACGTGAAGTAGAAAACTATCTATCTAACGGAGACGGACTACAATCTTAGGAATGTCAGATTATAAAACAATTCCCCTACCCCCTCTCCGTTCCTTTGATTATAAGTACTTTGTGGAAATCGTGTGGCCGAGGAAATGCGTGTAACAGCGGAAAATGAGTAACGTTCTGAACTACGTCGGACACCTAACGAACAAAACGTGTACTTCTTTCACACTGAACCTCCAACACGTGGTCGACCTCCAGCGTGCAGACTCTTCCACCCGATCGCAGGTACGAGGGGGGTGAGGTGGACTAAGCGAAGACCTCTCACTGGTCTCCGCACACACACAAGCACGTACGAGTCATCACAACTTGAGACGGTGGGGCACCTGACGTCGGACGGTTCGAGAGGACAGGTACCTTAAAGGGTCCGCTCTTATGACCTCACCCAGAGATTCTGCCTATCCAGAGGGTCTAAGAAACATTCTGACTCGTCTATCGTCACACAGATGGGGGGGTCGTTCAGTGAGTGTAATTAATGTAAATGTGTAAGACACCCTTCGAAAACTAGTCTATTGTGGAACTGACATTAGGCTATTGTAAGTATAATGTCTAACCCAAAATAGGAGTGAGAACCAAGTAAAGCAACATACCTTAATACTGGGGTTCTTTTAATCACTATAGTCCTCTCTTCTAATAATTCGATTTTAATCTTCTGTACTCTTTGGAGAATTTATAACAGTCGTAAATATTAAATTTTAACGGTACAAATGAGTTATAACCTTTTTACGTTTTCCACTAGAACCGATTTGTGACATTGAAGACTGGGGTAGATATGACTTATTTGATACACCATACCATATTGAAAGTAGAGTACATTAATCTATCATAATTGAAACATTTTGGTTTTTTCCCACAAATTTAGACGTAATTAGTAGGAAAGTCTCTTTGTATTCACACAATGGATGATTAATTACCCTACTTAGTTTAAAGGGACAAAGAAATCTAAACGTACTCGAATTTTATGAGAAAATAGATGTAATCCATCTTACAGTTTTACTCGAAAACCTAATAAAATTTAGAACGCTCCTAGTGTTCCGAAAGGACTTTTACACGGGATACAACTGTTACGTAATTTGGAATTCTTTTCAAATTAATTGTTTACAGTCTTACACAAAGTTTTTTCACTATATAATTGTTAAACGAGGATAGAGAACTCAGATTGTAGAATGGGAATTTCTTTTTTTCTGAACAAAAGGTAGAATTGTACTGAATACGATTGATTTTAAACTACGTAATTTTAATTTCATATATATTGTATTATGTTTTCTATAAAATTCATTGAATGACGAAGTCAAGTGAAGAGAAAGGAAAAAAAAAAAAAAATTTACAAATAAATAAATAAGCCAGTGCCATCCAGAATCAACGCAGTACTCCGGGACGGTAACGCTCCCGAGTCATTAACGTCACGTACCTGAGTCAGCGGGGTCCCGTACAGTTTAGAAGGAAGGGACTAGTCCCGACCTTGGAGGTGGGAGACGTAACGTTATACTTAAAAATTGGTGACTTGTTTGTCCCTCTCAGGGAAGTCAAGTGAAAAGTTACATGTAAAAGTTACATGTATGAGTAATTAAATGTTTAATGACCAAATAGAACTAACATAGTAATCTATGATTATAAATGTGTCCGGGTGACGTCAATATTTTGGTCAAAGTCTATCACAAGTTTTAAAGACTTGGAGTAAAATAGAAGACATTTTATCCTCATTAACAGAAAGGAACAGATGGAGTATATGTAAAACCCTACATACTCTTGGGTGGAAGTATTGAATCGTTCATTGAGATTCCTCAGTATGATTTTCAGGTAAAAATAAATAAACATAGAAAAAAAAGGTTTATTACAGGTACCCGGTTTTTTTTACTTTTTCGTCGTTTTTCCTGCTTAAACAGCATAGGACGAGAAGACAGAACATAGTCTATAGAAATCTTAACAAACGAAACGAGGTCACAAAAGAGAGACGAATATATCTTTACATGGGTGGATACACTATCAAAGTTGTCGAATAGTCGTAAAGTGTATATCTTACATGAATTAATTTAAGGAGGACATATAAGTCGTATAAAATAATAAAGTGACAATATTTATTATCCTACTATTAAGTATCTTTGTACGGAAATTTGTGTACAGACTAATGAAGGAATTTCATCTTAGGATTGTTACTTTAACGACTCGTTTTCCCCTACGTAAAAAGAAAAAACTCTTAAAACGACGTATAAAGGTCCAACGGGAGTTCTTAACAAAAAAAAGATAAATACGATGGTGGTCGCTACCTACTCTAACGATCGACCGGGGTGTAAGAACAGTTGTGGACCATAAATGTAATAAAAGTTAGAAATAACAATAATAATATATAAATAGTCATAGGAACCGTAGTAGGAGGACACCCAAAAAAAAAAAAAAAAAAAACCAAAAAGAAAAGAAAACAGGAAAGAGTGGATGAACCACTCTTTTACGTCCAATACTTTGTCCTTTGACAGTGAGAAACTTACTCTTAAGAAAAGAGATCTCCGAGTTTTTCGATAAAGTACTTCTTTACAACAAGTTCAGAGATTAAACTTCGTAGGGTTAGTGGTGACCGGAGAACATCCGGAGCCCGGATGTTCCTACAGACGCGTCGGATTCCTCTTGCAATTACATACGCCACAAAAGAAAAATAAGGGAAACCGCTGGACACGGAAACCCTACAGAAACTCTACAAACTACGAAAAACATCGATCTCAATAACTAGTCCCGTCGTTTTCCCTCACGTCCGCTACCGGTCCTCTTTGCGAAAGTGGGCTCAAACGTCGGTTATAGGTTCTCCAGACGAGTCGAAGTTTCTCAGAGTGCCCAGAGCTACGAACACTGACTGGACTAGGGTTTCCTTTTTTTAGTTCTGTTGGACCATGAATTATTGAATCTTTTCTCATAATACTCTGTACAAATGTCAATATTTTTTCACCAAACTAAAACATGAGACGAGAAGGTAATTTAAAATTCGACAAATATTCGTGCAACTTTTACCCATTTTTACCAGGAGATTCTGGTCATATCGTTGGTCAAGTGGTGAAAGGGAGTCAAAAGGGAGACCCCTTTACCATTCGCACTTTGTCAACCCCAGAACCTCAATCCATCCCGGGACACTGACGGGGTCCACGTAGTCGACACTCTTCTCCACTAGGCCCAGTGAAGGTCCGACCTCGTTGATTAACAGGTTCTCCCTGGGAGGTCGAAGGAAGGGGAGACGGTGTCCCTATTCTTTTTAAACTTCAGGGATTCACCCCTGTCGTGCCTCGTCTAGGACGTCGCAGAGGTGTCCTGCACTTCATCTGTACCTTTCGTGGAGTACAACGAGACTCTGGGACTCCAAAAACTCAATGCAACAACCATTACCAAACAATGACGTCATATTGGAGTCGGTACTATATCCGTACATGGGCACTATGTCCGTACAACTTAAAAAAAGGGATTACTTACAAATTACTACTAATGTTTGGAAGTTTTATTTTTAGTAGTAACTAATGTTCCTGACTTAAAGAGTACTTTCTTTGTATGTTTCATAGAAATTTTCGACCTTAATAAATTCGGTAAGGGTCAGAATTAACGATAACTTCGAACATACATGAGGTTTATTTTAAAGCACGTGGTTTAATTTTTGACTTTTCCTCACTATTGCATACCACGTGGATGATGTACGGTATATATAACGATCTATTAAACATAGGAAATAAAATGAATTCTGTAGTATTATTGGTACCCTTCGTTTACTATAAAGAGAAGTTCCCCTTTTCTCTTTTTTTTTTTTGTAGGAGGTTACGTGTCTCTACCTTTCTAAGAGGGAACTTGGGTCCAACCAGAATTAAATAACGGGAACAACAAAAAGGAGGAAATGTTCACCAAATGATGAAACAAATAATTATGTTTATGTTTTCAATTAATGAGTGTATGAACTTTTTATATGTTTGTAAAACAAGACCTCTGTTTTGTCTTTGTACCAAGTCAACTCTAGGTCAGAAACATCCATGACCTTAACGGTTGAGGTACTTGAGACAACTCAATGAACTCAACTTCAATGGACCCTGTTTTTTTATTTTACAAAGGTATCAGGAAGAACAATTTATTTATAGACATTAAAGGGACTGAGGTCCACAATCATAGTGTTTACATGCAAGTCGGGAAACAGAGTAAGTACATTCGGAAAACAATTGACAAAGTCGTCGACTGAGATAAAAACGTCATCCACTTTGTTAAAATATAAACGTTCGGTCTATGATAAGTCTGACACTATGACTACCGGACAATGTCGTAGGAAGGACGAGACCTGTCATCAAATTGAAAAGGTTACGTGGACAGTTTTTTCTTCGTCGTCGTCTACTTCTTCCTTTTTCTCTCTTCGCAATCAGTATCGACTCTAACAGTTTGAGAACCAACATCACGGACATGATAAAATTCAAAAGAAACGGATCGTAGAAACATAGGTGAATGGAGGTGGGTCTTCCCGGGACGAGAGACCTATGTGTTCCGTCACGGGTAGTTTCGAAATGTCTGTGTCGGGTAGTCTTAAGGTTGGAAAGTAAGATTGGTCGGGTAGAGAAGTCACAGGAAGTTTATATAGAGCCGATTAGGATACAGTTAGACAAATCCTAGTCGTTATAATTACTTGTGTAAAGAGACACGTCCCAAAACGTTTAGTGTAAATAATTGAAGTAATGCATCCTCTGGTACAAACCCAGAATCACTCCTTAGGACTTCCTCTCCTTTCCACCCCTGAGGGAAGGAGGAACACCAAGACAGGTAGACGTCCTCCGATACGTTTAGTTTTGAGGTCGAAGGGGAACATCTGGTAGAAGAAAGAGGGAGAAGGACCGTCGTGCACCATGGGTGTAGTAGACACCAACGGTGGTCATTCTAGAATCCGTAAACCTCCTTACACTCGATCCTCTCTCTCGTTCCGAAACCTTGGTCTGTCTTCCATCAAACTTCGGGTCGGGACGGTGAGTCAACACACTGAAACCCGTTTGACGGAGTGGGAATCCGTGACACTAAACAACTGGGTACTTACCTCTATTATCTTCGGTGCACCATACGGTAATGTGTCTACTTTGTGCTATTACCTGTAGTTCCTGAAACGAGTTTCGGACCGACTTTCTACCAACGCGAGACAGAGAGACGAAGTCAGGAAGCTTCCCCCTCTCTGGAGTTGGGTGGGTGGGTGGAAAAAGTAGAGAGGAAACGGTGTCGTAAGTGCCTTACGACTTGTGTACCCCTCTGCGTTAGTTATAAGAGACTTAACTTAGTATATCTCCGGCCAGGAGTCTGTCACGGGACCTCTTTTTGAGGTGGTGTCCCGCCCGTCGGCGGTACGGAACGGACAGTCAGTGTTCACAGGAAACTTCACGTCTCTGTACAAAGTATCGTTCCTCAATCTGGACTCGCCGTGTCTCTATACAGCCTTACTACGGTCTAAAGTTATCGAGACCCTTTCATGACCTCCACTGGTCTTTTAACTTAGGAACCACAGAGTGAGGTACACGCTTTTTCTGGTACTCAGTAAAATGGACCTTTTCGTTTTTGGGTAGAACACCTGACGTGGCTAGCAAAATCCTTTCCCGAACACCTTTTCCTCTTATAAGCGAATATTAATTCTTCGTTTTATACAAAAGACGACGACGGGACTCCAAAAAAAGGGAAAACAAAAACACAAAAGGTCAAGGGATAACCAAAACTAATTAAAACGGGATCTAAGTACTCGAAACACTTGGACCTCTTAAAAGAAAAAAAAATTTAAATTTATTTATTTTTCTCGGACATTCAAAGGGCACCTAGTGGTCTGAAGTTATAGTTTAATGACAAAAGACCGTCCTAGTAGGTGTTTTGAGACTAAAACAAAGAAAGAGACAAGGGTAGGACTATTAACACCGACTTAAGGGACAGAAATTATACGGCATATAAGAGGTGGACCGTTTCCTAAGTCTGTCTATGTCTATTATTTGTGGGGCATCTGTATGTCTGTCTCTTTGACGACATTAACGAAAGTATTACTGAGACTCTGTAGTTTCCTTCCGTTTATTACCATAAATTGTGACAAAGGTAAGAAATCGACTTTACATTAAAATATCTCAATAACAGTCCGTCATGCCGTTTGCATGTTCATATTGACAGTATAAGTCGAGTATAATTAATCGACGGGTACTCTCCCGGTCCGCTCATTACCGTTTCAAGAGGAGTAAAGTCTACCAGACTATAAGTCTGTCTTGGTGTTCATGTTATCGAACTAATTGTATCAACGAATCTAGTCCAAAAGGGACCCTCACACAGTTAACCGTAAAACTTCTTAGTTAATTAATCGTGAGGTTTATTAGGTAAGAACCCAATTACTTTCACAAAACATGTCGACGTTTTTTAATGTGCTTCTTTTTGATTTGGAAAGGTTTCACCGTCACTTTTTCTAAATAGAGCCTTTTGACGTCACAGGTAGAGTTTTACGGTAGTTTTTACACACAAAGGAAAGTTTCGGTCCCCTAACTGTACATACCAAAATTTCATGTCACCCATATAAAACCGATTCTTCTTCCGTTCACCACCTACGGTGTCACCGCGTTCTTTACTCTTGAAAGTAAAAGCGATAAAACAGAACATTAACACAATGAATTAATCCCATTCAGTACCGGTTGCAAAACGTATGGTAATAGGTGATAAAATTCGTTAATGAGAAACTACCGTTATACACACAATTGTAAAAATTTTACGGTCATAGTGTCTCTAGGAGGACGAAAACTTTTAAGTTCTATCTTAAGACTTTTAATATTTCTTCGTTTAAAAAATACATTATTTTGTGAGAAGTGTTATTTCAAATTTAATTGTCATTTAGTTTGACACTTTGAGATCTACGGAAACGGTAGTAGTTTTACAATAGAAGTCGTACAGAATAGTCAAGTGGGGATATGAATCTCATTTACGATTACGGCTGAAAAAAAGATTGAGAAGACCCAGGTTTAAAATTTCTTGAATTAATACACCGTCCGTAAAAATAAAGACTTTATCGAAGTTAGTTGGAATATTTTTATATTTTATCAAATAAACCGTTGAATTCACAGAGGCTGAAGGTTTGGAACCACATTTAGTATCTGCCATGAATGCTTTATTAAGAAGGAAATCCCTTAGGGTGAAAATAGTCGTAGCGACTACGTTTATCAAAAATTTAGTACAAACTCTGGGAACTTTACTTTTTACATTTTATAAGTAGTTCATTTTACTCACCATCATAGGTGATTTATAATAAACCTTAATTTTACATTCAAAACTGTAAACATAGTCACCCAAATAAATAAATAAATAAATAAAAACATCAAACTCTTTACACTACAGAATGGTAATTCATTAATCATTGAAAGATTAAGTCAGAGTAAGTAACCTATACTGATGACTGAGTCCATTTTTAGCCGTATAAATTTTGTCCGATATTGTTCAAAAACGACGATAGTCTACATCTAATGGCAGGAAATAGAACAGAATCATAAATCATGTCACAACCCTCAAACTACTACATCTTTATGTAAAGGGACGAATAATCCACCTACTCTCAGCATCTCGAGTAATAGTTGTCATCGAGAACTTCCAACTAGATAGAGTCAAGTCAAGTCAAGTCAGCGAGTCAGCACAGGCTGAGAAACGCTGGGGTACTTAGCGTTGTGCGGTCCGGAGGGACAGGTAGTGGGTTAGGGCCTCAAGTGAGTCTGAGTATAGGTAGTTCAGTCACTACGGTAGGTCGGTAGAGTAGGAGACAGCAGGGGAAGAAGAGGATGGGGGTTAGGGAGGGTCGTAGTCTCAGAAAAGGTTACTCAGTTGAGAA